>JAPTYR010000030.1:3594469-3604554 GCA_029814505.1 Siphamia roseigaster | reverse complement strand
CTTAGTTGGTTAAGCGCTTGTCTAGTAAACAGGAGATCTGGGGTTCAAATCCCAGCAGTACCTTCAAGAAAACCCTGCGAACAGTTGGCGGAGGTCTGCGTGCTCTGAGTGCTTTTCTAGTTAACCTACTGAAGTGTACCAGTTGGCCAGCACTGTTTGAGATCCTAATTTTATGTAGTGACACTGCTAATATCACTTGTTATATGTTTCAACCTGCATTTTTTGGGGCGTATTACTGAGCAACAATTCCAGAATTGCAAATCTATCCTCTAACACAGATTGTAGTTAAATGATGGTGTTTTCAGACACGCAGGTTAAATATGTGACATAAAAGCAACTGCCAATTGTAGATTCAGACAGACAAATAAAGAGAAACCTACAGAAGGAAGGTATTTAAATTCTATTTTTCATCCCCCCTGATCTCATCTCCTGTGGAATTAAGCTACATCTCGCTTTTGTCTCAGACTATTTTGTGTCTTTGTTGTTATTTGAGAAATCTATTTGAAGCCCATCATGTCCCTGCTGTTTGAAATTTCACTCATACTCTTGCGGTTAAATTTGTGAATCCATTGTTTGGGTTCAGTTTTGTCGGATAAAATGTGACAAATCTGTGCTCTGGTGGAGCTGCTTTTGCTGATGGGAAGTAAAAGTCCAGAGGTTTCCGAACACAGGCCGATTGATTTCAATGCAAAACATGCAACAGTTCCACCCTCAGTTGTCTTTACATTACATCTTTCAACATGTAACCCTTTAATAACATAATAATGGTTGTAGGTATGAGTGTCAGCAGTAATCCCACACACATTCACAAGTGCTGTAGATTTCTCCCCAGCGGCTTCTTAATGAATATTCAAGCATCCATCTCTTCCCCCTCTGGTCAGCACTCACCCCTGCCTCCCCCTCACTCCTTCCTTCCCTCAGTATAACCCTCAGCTCTGTGCTCCTCGGTCTCTTCAGTCCACCTCCCTTGTTGCTCTTTTTCATTTTGATCTTCATGCTCCCACTCGTTTGTGTTCATTTCGAAGATTGAGGTAGACGTATAAACTATGTTTTGCTCAGAGCTTTGTGGTATACACTTAAATAAAAAAGCAGAGGCGTGAACAGAAAGCTCCTCAGTGGCTGCGTTAGATTGTCATGTTAGAACCACTTGTGAAACAGGCATCTCATTTAGAAAACTTGCTGCTCTGTACACAGGAAAAGTACAATATGGAATAATAAAGGAAAGCATTGAAAATACATCCAGATCTAAGGATTTTTCTGTCTTTTATCAATCCTTAAAGAAATAGTAATTGAGTTAAAAGCATTTTTCAATTTCCATTATTTTATAATTTTCAGAGTGGGTGGTCTTTGATAACAGACAGTACAGTGTATATATATAATACTACACTGAAGGCTTTTATCTACCTGATGAGAGATCAGTGTTGTCCTTACTTTATAATAATCCTGTCTCAAAAATGTAATGTGTTACATTATTTTCTAATTAGATACAGTTATGCTCTAACCTTAATCCCAACACAACAGATAGGAGAGCCTTTGGAAACATACATTTTCCCCAAATACATGAGAACTGATATGTAATGCTCTAGTATACTATAAAGGTTGACCTATATGGGCTTTTCAAAGGTCAATGCCAATTTTTACAAATGTGCTCAGCTGATGGCCAATATCTGCAGCCAATTTTAATGCCTTTTATTTATGGGTTGTTTTTTTTTTAAAGCACATTGACTGTAAAATACAATTGGAACACTTGGATAATTGAGATTTTTATGCAGCAGTATAAATGAAATTATTAATACACATACATATATAGTAGTACCGTTTTAACATTTACTAAACTTCAAGTGCAAACTCACAACGGTGCCTGATCAAGTATCTTAAAACAATTTTTTACTACTTATCAAATATCAGCTTTAAAAAAAATTTTTAAACAAAAAACAAACATTGAAGACAAATCAATATATTGGCCCAGTATATTGATTTTCTATCTCTAGTCTGCAATGTTGAAATGCAACAGGAGCCTTGCTTTTTTTTTTTTTTTTAATACCTCACATGTTCAAACCAGTTGCTGAGGACCCCAGTACATAAATCTGTAATTAATGAAGAATTCTAACTAGTCGTAGAAATGTTATCTTACCTTGTCATTGCTGATCAGGGATGATGCTAACTAGCTTCCTAATAGCAGGGTTAAGGTCAGTAATGAGCAATGTATTGTCTTCTGCCATTTTCACCCATTGGTTGACCACCAACAGGAAATAGAACTTTTGATTCCTTTTTCCAGTTTTTTTCTTGTTTGTTTCTTTCATTTGAGCAATTAAATTATGGGTGAAAAGTCTATCACAAGTGCTACCGAACATGTAAATGTGTTGAAAATGATTAGTAATAGCCTACCTTACACGACTGTGTTACAGCAAAAAGTAATCTGTTACTGCAATGCATCACTTTTGTAAAGCCTTGCTTCCAAAACTGTGAGAGACTGAGGCGAGAATATTGTGAAAGCAAAGACTGTACATCTGATTCCCAGTATATTGTGAGCTTAGCTTGCAGAAGTAAGGCACTGTCACATGCTGTAAATCATGGAGGAGATGTTGCAGAAACACACACAATCATAAAACTGGTGCTATGCAGCATGTGGGAGGGAGTGAGCTGTCAAAATCATCTCTGGATAATCAGCTGAAGTTCTCATTTTAATTTCTTTTGTAAAGTGGTGTGGGATAAATTTAAAAAAAAAAAAAGCTATTTAAGCCTTTGTCATGGTTTTGATGAAAACTGTTTTTCATATTTGACTAATTTGTCCACTTTTTTCCCTTTGAAACTAACTTCTACCAACCATCTACTGTAGGAGCCTATTCATTAATATAGGTGGATACAAATATCTTAATATAGTTTTAAAAGAATGACATACACTAAGAAATACAGACCATTAAGCACTAATATAGACTTCTCATCTCATCTCATTATCTGAACCTGCTGTATGCTCACTAGGGTCATGGAGCCTATCCCAGCCACTGAGGGTGAAGGTGGGGTACACCCTGGACAGCTCGCCAATTCAGTCAGTCAGTCAGTCAGACAGACAGACAGACAGACAGACAGACAGACAGACAGATAGATAGATAGATAGATAGATAGATAGATAGATAGGCTTTATCTATCCCTTACAGGAAATGTCTTAGTTATGACAGCAGAAAAGCTGCAGTAAATGTAGTAAATGGAAAGGGAAAAAAATAAAGAATGACCATCATCTGTTATTTTCTAAATCCATCCAATCGTTTGTCCACCTCTTTTATTGGAGAACCCTGTGGTTCATTGGGCTAGGCTCCAAAGTTTCCAGGCTCTGTTTTTGGGGCAGCTATCTAATGATAGCTGTGTTCAGGCAGGGCCATCCACAGTTCCCATATTCGGGTCCCAGAGACCAAAAAACCAGGGCCAATACCAAAACCAGGCCAGTAATGCTGCATCTAGCTGCATACCAGTGGCTTTAGTCTAGTTGGTTATTAAAGCTGCTGCACATAGTACACTGCAGTTTTAGACACTGTGCTAGAATGCAAAGGGCGAGTCCTCCAAAAAACAGGATGCAGGCATAGAAATATATGTCAGATCAGTCTGGCTTGATGTCTTCATAGTTTCACATAAGTGAAATAACTTTAGAATATTTGGAATATTTCTTTCTAGAAATGTCTATTCAGTGACACAGTATCATACTCTCATCCTCCAGTGAACATTTCCTTTTGTCATCTTCTGATGACTCACTCACAAGTTGTTTCTCTCATACATCAGAGGGTCAACAGTAGTTTTAACTCTTAAGTGAGAGATTCTACAAGTTGTCAAAGCCATGGGACACTCCCTGTTATGTTTTTAGGTTATAACATATAGACATAGTGCAATGGATTGGTTACCTTTTTTTGTATTTATATTTTGTGTTATCACTTTCTGGTGGGTCTGCTCCCCTTCTATTTAGAGTCAAGATTTTTCTTATGCATCATTTCCATAAATACTGCTGCTCTACCATGTACATTTCCAAACAATTTCTCCCCTTTTCAACTGAAGAGTATATTTATCGGGAAATAGCTTTATCAACAGCCATCCTACATATTAACAGTGGGGGGACATTATTGGCTCCACTGTCACCAACAGAGGGTGTAGTTCTGTTTTTTGTTTTTTTACTATCCAGAACAGATTATGCAGTGGCTCTTGTATGCGCATTGACAAAGTCAGCATAAGCCACAGTGGAAGAGTGTGGCACCTAATTGCTCTCTGCCACAGAAGATGAAGGCAGGGCACTTAACCACACTCTTAACTCACATAGATTTCAGTAAAGCTTCAGCACGACCCAGCATCCGCAAAAAGCTATTTGAAACCAGTCTTTAAATATAACACAGCAGGATGATGGGAGCTGGCCAAGTGATTCACAGTGAGAGAAACATAAAGGAGAAAAAAAGGGCTTGACAAAATACAAAAATCCAGACAATTATGAAACAGTGGTCCTTATGCACAGAATGAAGTTTTAAGTTTACTAACTTCATAATAAATATATATGAGGTCAAGTACTGAGACCCTGCCTTTATAGAATATGCCTCCCTTAACTTTAAGAGGAGGGAGTGGATACGCTTTCATTATATGTTATTTTTATGTAGCCTTCCTTGAGCTTGTTTTTGAGTTCACTTTAGTTTTAGGTTTATGTTGTGTGAAAAGCCTTGAATTACAGACAATGAAAACGGTGGAACGAAAGAACAAAGGGGTTTATTCCTGAACACCATGTGAAACTGATTTCACCTACAGTTCTGTTTTGTTTTAGTTTGTGCTGCATTGTCTGTTACCGATTTCTGTGTGTTCAAATACTGAGGAGAAAAAACAAGGGGAAACAAGAGGAAAGAGGAAACAAAAAGAGAGGAAACTTTAAGTACTTACGTGCAAAGGATTGATTGGTCCTCACGATCTGTGCAGAAAAAATACAGAAAAACCAAGTCAGCATCTTTTCATCATTTACAGGCTTTTACCTTTCATTGCAGCTAGAACAATAACACAGACAGTTTTAATGACCAAGGGGTTGGACTACAGTATACTGCCCAACATTTTTGTGAGTATGAGGTTCACTTCTAAATAAATATTGCACTATGTCGACTTAAGTCACATTAATCCAGCCCAATGTGAAACCAGTGAGCATATTTGACTGTCATGTGCACAGTCCCTTAGCATTAAGCATCTGGACTCTCCTCCAAAGCCATGCTGCTTAACGGTCATAAACTGACACAGACTTGTAACCAAAGCTCTTACACCTTTCACCAGGAGGAGGAATTCACACCAAAGTCAAGACGACAAGATTAGTTATGACCACTGAAGTGACTCTAAAAGTCCTGCTGTGGACTACAAAGAACTACAAAGACCAGAACCCAGAGGGAGCTGACCTGCTTATCACTGGGCAGAAACTCTAGACTAGTTCTCATAGTGTCCCAATTGGAGCATGTCCTGATTTAATGATTTGACAAAACACATCACATATTGAATTAGAAATGGGATAAATAAAGAATTAACTATGCAAAAACCTCATGAAACCTGACTGAATGACATGGAATAATACAAAATAAATAAAAATCGTGGAAAGAATTTAATAAAATAAAACCAATAAAAACCTATCATGTCTTAACTAGAAGTTGACTAGACCAGTAAAATAGGTCATACTGATACAATGAGGAGTGTGGATAACAAACAGCCAATAGGGGATTAATTTGGAAATACTGCCCACCTGTCAGAACATTAACAACTGAAACTAGGCTTACGCCATCCAAAGCAATAGCTCGGGGAATATCTCTGAATGCTTCAATCCTTAATGATGTCATGACACAGACCAAACTAAAAAATTCCAAAGTACCTGCTGATGACCTACCTGAAGAGTGAAGCCAATCATCACTGCACATTCAGGCGGCCTTGGCGAGATTGTTGAAAGGACCTTTGTCACATTTGCTAACAGCAAAGACCAGAGGCTTAAAACAAAGCTGAGCATACCAGGTACAGAAAATCATACTACCGGAAAACCTTTCCGGTAGTATCAGTCACCATACACACAATTTGTGTGTAAAAACAGACTCTTTCAGCTCAGATGGAAACTTTTTGACATTTGAAAAACACAAATTACTGGACTTTTGCTGCCAGAGAAGTATTTGAGTTCAAGTCTCCAATGTGATCATTTCAACTTTTTAACCTGCTGCTGCCATGTCACATCATTAAAGATTTTGTTGGCGTGACAAAACAAGTGTTCCCATTATTACTCAGGAACTCACACCTGGCCTAAGTGGGTCAGCTTTAACAGACAGCTCCATCTTTCTTAACCCTAAGGGGGTTGTCTTTCAGTAGAAAAAAAAACCCTCATGTTCTTACACTAAACTGTGAAATTTCCTCAGGTGACAAAAGCTGTAGACAAATGAGTTTGCACAGCGCCTACATCTGGAAACCTTGTGTTCTTTCATCAGAGGATGACCAATGCGAATGCAATGCAAACAGGCCCAGAAAGATGCAGCAACAGCCATTTTAAGAGTGGAAATGATGAATGATATCCTTATCATTCACAGCCACATCCATGTTAAACCTGATGCTTATCACATGTACCTAATGTTGATTTTTACAGAAAATTGTATATCAAGTCCAAGTGGACGGAGGAATGTAACACAATATATGTAATGGAATACTGTCATGAATTTTAAAACAAAGTATACACTCACTACAGCACCTCAAAGCAGTATCAAATCAGCTTTAAGTGATTAAAAAAGGACAGATTTATATGTATGACCTCATGCTTTAACTGATTGCAATTTGCAACAGATTGAGAGAAAGGTGCACCCTAAGGGCTCAAACATATGGCTCACAGAGGGCCATGCATAATGTCCACAACCAACATGAACATACTCGTACTTCTGTCTTTGCAGGAGTTGTTCTGGTACTACATTGAGCACTGCTCTTAAGTATAGTTTCAGTCCAATTATTCCCACACTATTACTCACAACTGTGGACATCCAATATACTCATCGTTAGTGGTCTTCCAGTAGAAATCAAGGAGACTTCCACAAATTAAAAACAGATCCACTTATTCTGTCTCTCTTCTATAATCCTGCAACAATCCTCTTTCTGTCTGTGCCATACAGATGCATCTAATGGAGTATTGACAGTGAATGATCACTTCAGTACGATCACATACAATAAAGCATAAACAGTACACAAACTCTAGAAAAGAAAAATTCATACAAATGTGTCACAGAGGTGAAAACACCTGATTGTTAGTTTAATTTTAAGCCTTCACACACATTCTCACATGTCTCTTGTATTTCTGCTCAATATCCTTGGAAGAAAAAAGTAATGAGGCTATTCAACACACACCTATACTACATCTTTAGACTCCCATTACATCTTCTCATCACAGAGCTTTAACCCTGCTTCCCCCTGATGCCCTCTATATCCTTTTCATTACAGCTTAATAAACCTCTGTTAGACTCCATTACCTTTTCTCATAACTCTCAGCTCTGTTGCTGATTGACAGCCATTTCTTTCATTGAGGGATCCCTTTGTTATTTCTACCCATCTGGAAGATCAGACAAAATAAACCACATACTGGCTTTACTTGGCAAAACTAAAGGAAAGTGCTGTAGAGAGCTTTATCTGCTATCAGACACATCAAAACAATGGCCTCACTCTGACACTATCATACCAATCTTTTTCAACACCATGTTAGCCTTTTAAATTGCATTCAGACCAACCCTCTTGTATAGTAGGGAAAATACAAGTCTTGTGATCTTTGACAGTGTGGTAACAAAATGACAGGTTCTTTATGTTTAATCTTTGGTTGTAAAGGAAACCGTGAGTTGTCTGGATATATCATCAAACATTATGTGGTGAATGTTTTGTAAAATTTACTCTGGACTGTCAAACATAATCTGCTGTTTCAGTGGGTGAATGTGTGCATTTATCAGACCCATGTTGCCCCTTAGCCCTTTTGGCAGCTACTGCTTCCTTGATCACCACGGCAACTAACTGCTAGGTCATATTTACCCAGGATGGCATCCTGGGTAGGCGTAGGTGGACCAATCAAACTACACATATTCTTCCCTTCCAGTAGCTCATTACTGACTCGCTAAATCTTTTCCCCTTTGTGTTTGCCTTTTTCTCCCCTGGTCTCATTTCCCTTTTCCCACACTTTCACTCCTCATGAATGCTGCAAAGCCAGATTACTGACTGAGTTCACTGGTGTGGGACCTTACTGGACATGAAATCACTTTTCCACACCAGCAACGATATGCTTTAAATCATCTCAACAGAACTCTCAGCCAATTATAATGGTAAATGGAAATGTGAGGTGAAAGTAAGGTGGTCCACTCACTCATCAAATTTCGGCTGAGTCTCAGTTTGAGTACAAACTACATAAAAACTCGATGACACCACAGGAAAGGACATCTTTCAGCATAATCAATATAGCTGCATTGTTATCCTATAGTTTACTTAAAGGTAAAATAGTTCATTATTACTTCATGCCCTCAGTTAAGAATATTTTAACACAGATTTGGACAATAATACTGTCAACGGCAGGATTTTGACACTTGTCTAACCTCTTAGAAGGGTTTATGGTGACGAGCCTATTACTAAATTGTGTACATTTATATAATGTATTTCTACTGTTCTGGTACTCACAGCATCTTTGAAGTGAAACTACACGTTAATTTGTTCATACAAACTAAAAAAAAACAAACTATTAAAAATGCAATCCATACAAAGGTCTCACAGTGTGTCTCTGAGTGCACAATGCCAATACTGAAATACAACCAACACTTCGATGGTAGGAGACGGGTTTGTCTTGCACAGCAGGGTTCCCTTTGCTGCTAATAATTTATCCCCCACGCGGATTAAACAAACCCTCATTCTTCACATTCCACAGCATTCCCCTCTCCCCCCATCTCTACAAAGCCCCAATCATTACCATAACCCCCTAGTATCAACCTCATTTAACCTTGTACACTCTCAGCAGCCCCTCCTTACAGTCAATCAGTGAATCATTCACATTTATACATGTCATCTACTCAAATTATTCAATAACGGAGGGTAAAAAATAGCAAAAGTCTATGGCAGTTTCTATTCCTAAATGAAAGGAAGAAATGTAAAACACTAAAGTAGACTTTAAAAAGAAATTATTCTGGGTTAACGGGTTTAAACATGACAAAGAATGACATGTCTGTAAATGATAAGGGCAAGAAACTGTGACCTTGAGGCTCCAGACAGTACCAGTAATTTTCTTTTTACCAGTTTTAATGAGCCTGATTGTGAGGGTGGAGTACAATTTCCAGGCAGAAAACTCTACACCACAATCATCAGACACATTCTCCACATCCACAGCTGAAACCAAACTTCTGCATAAAAAAAAACATTTTGAGCACAATGATCGTAATTATGTCCATTTATTGTCAATGGTCCTCACCAATGTGGGTCCAGTTCAATACAACTCGAAGCAATCTCATACCCGCAAATTGTGCTCCTAATTGTTGCAAATTGATGTTTTAATGTAACGTCTGTGCATGTGGTCAATGAGCTGTCAAACAATCCATGATTAAGATCACACTTATTCTCATTAATCTCATTCTTGGCAAAGATAACTTAAAGGAAACTCTGAAAGCCTTTAACCTGTCCTGAGAAGATTTGAGTATTATTTACGTGTAGGGAAACTCCCAAAGCCCCTTCATGTGTAACACACAATCTTTACATAGTATTCCTGTCAGAATTTAAAATACTTTTAAGTCAGAACTCTTTTGCTTTACAAACATGATTTTCAACTCTCTAGTGTCTTTACAACTGGATGTAACACATTTTTTCCATGCTGCTACTCAGGTTCTCACAATTCGCTTCATAAAAGAGGTTGTAAAACACAACTGAACAGTGAAAATTCTAGCACCATGGCAACCACTTCAAACACATAAGAAGTTCTGACAAATAGCCAGCGAGTTGAAACTACTGTTGAATGTTGTGAAGAACACCCACATCTACACACACACACACACACACACACACACACACACACACACACACACACACACACACACACACACACACACACA
>JAPTYR010000030.1:3560571-3572467 GCA_029814505.1 Siphamia roseigaster | reverse complement strand
TCCTGGACAGTTAAAATTCAAACGTTTTCAACTATTGGGATCCAAATACACAAATAGATATGCCAAAGACTAATAAAAGTGGGTTTAGCTAAATATGACCCCTTGTCTACTGTAAAATTGGTTTTATTCTAAATTTTGACCCTAATTTTTTTTTTTATTTTATTGCAGATATATAGTTGTCATTCTCTTTGATATGTAGCCGTGAGTATTGCTTCACAGTATCTGCCCCACAAAATCATTAAAATAACATAAGAAATGTTATAAGCTGCCTACTCTAAGATAGAGAAGAACAGATGATTAAAACACTGCATTAGTTTCAATTGGGACTCTGATGAAGCCTTTTTTTTAGATGTACTGCAGTTTATACCACCATAGAACATATTGTAGCAGCTTGTAGTACTGAACATCTCAGGTTAAGGGACATTTACTACCTCTATAGCCAACTAGCAGACCACAGGACTAACTCAATACTGTCAGCCAAGCTACCATGCCCAGTCCAGGAAAGAGAAGGTGATATTTCCACTGTGTAATAAGATCCAGGGGAGGGGATGTCGTGGCCTAGTAACAGCTGAGCAACAGAGGCAACAGCAGACACAACAGCCGACCCCATCTGCCATCTCTGATCAGTCAGGCAGCGTGCCTGCGTGGAAAAGCCGTTCTGTTCTGCAGAGGCTGGTCAGGGAGCTCTGGGTGCAGAGGGAACCTTGGTCCCATTGATCTGTGATGAGAACAGGAGACCTTGACCAGTCACCCACCCCCTGGAAGCACTGTACTCTGCTGTTTTCATAACAAAGCTAACAAATACTTCAGAATGGGCTTGTGAAATATGATCAATACACTGTGGTGCACAGTATCGGATCACATCGACAGCAGGACGCCTTCTGCGATTCTTCCGTTTAAACGGGCTGACACCTTGTGCTCTGTAAATTTTAAACAAGGATGGCCAGTAGCTTAAAACATAAATTACAGTCCATTAAGAATGCAGTATGCAGCATTATCAGATATTTAGTAAAAAAAAAATTTTAACAGTGGAAAGTTCATGCTTTTGTTCAAAATCACTTGTGTGAAGTACAAAACGGGGTGTCAAAAAAAAAATCCAGTTATAAAATGCATCAAGTTATGTCAGACCTTAATGTCCTGCAGAAAGACAAAGCACATGTGACTTTAATTCAAACAAAAATCAGCAGAAGGAGCAGTATTTCAGACTTCAGAGAAAATAACTCTCTGAAATACATAGATATGAGACTGAGCATGACAGTGCATTTTTATTTTAACATTCCTGTGCAGCTTTGCCTGTAGCACTTAGCGTTGGAAAACAAGAAAGTTTGGAGTAGGACAAGTGGACAAGTTTGGCTTGCATACATCTAAGCATTTGAATCATAGAAATGAACCAAACACACTAAATAAAGGATAAAGTAAAGAATGACAGAAAGTTCATGTCATGGATAAACTAGTGAGCCAGGAGAGAGGGAGTGTGGGAAAAAAAGAAGTGGTGAAGATAGGAAGGACATTGAGCAGCAGCAGAGCTGAAGTGGGCGGCAGGAGACAGACAGACGGACGATCTTTTTGCCATGGAAGAATGCTGAGGCTTTCTGACAGCTGAGGCTTATCTAACGACACAAAGGCCCGCTTGTAGCCCTGCTAGTGTGTTGCAGTCCAGTGTGTAGTACTGCGGTTTTTGACTCACCACCTAACACATAGAAAGCTGCTACAATTAATGAGTTGGCCTAAAAGCCTGAGTGACTTCACACAGACAGAGACATCAGATTGGCAGAGGGCCACAGAAAGTGCCAGCACACTGTGAGTTACAAAAGTCCTGTGCAAACATCTGGCCAAAAAATGCAGAGGTAGCCTTAAGCTTTTAGTTTCCATATTTGTGTTTACTATTGCATGCAAATTTAAAAAATGTTCCTTTTGAAAGATTTGTATGAACCATGTGGCTTCAACTTCTAGCATACTGTTACAGGGTATGTTATGTTCAGATTTGGAGATCTTCCCAGCCACCTCAGCTACGAACACAGCCTGGGGAAGGCATTATAATATGTCTGCAGTAGATATAGCAGAGCTCTGGGGGGTTAGTCAAATACACTGAGAAAAGTTCAGAACATAGGGGGTTTCTTCTTCAAATAGCAAGTTGAACAGGAAAAAATTCTTCCTGATAGAAAACCAACACAGCCAGACACATGTTTTCAATTTTGTTTAGCCAAGAGGCAAATTAACAAGCTCCAAAGCCAATTCTGAACCACAAAAAACTAGAACCCATGACACTATGGTATGAGAGAAAAAATGAAGGGGAACTGCGGAGGGAACTCAGCTGTCAATTCAAAGCATGTAGGCCGTTTCTGGGGTTTTTGGTCCAATTTAGAACTGACTTTCACATTCACTAAACATGACAAGATTCACTTCATTGAAGGTCCCGCTTACCTTTTGACTTCCTGCCATTTCTGAGTCATATCCTGTTCACATGTTATGCTATTTACAGTGGAACACATTTAAGCTGAGAATTTGTGGTGATTGTTTCATAAAATGCAAGTGCAACACTCCCCTGTGGATGGCCTGAATCAGAGACTCTCAGGTGATTACCAACCCATATTCTATTCCTGGAAAACATGTCACTAAATGGGTCATGATCACAAGTAGAACATCTCAGAGCATCTGTACCGAAATTGGATTATAGGGAGGACAGTAACAAGGCTGAGATGCAGACTAATATAAACAAGTCTGAGGAATTAAGATGTGTTGAATAAATATGAAAAGCTCACACTGTAAGCTGAGTGAAGGAGACAAGCACATAACTGGAAATGGAGAATAAATGAAAAAAATAAATAAATAAAAATCTTGGGGGAAAATTTTCTTTAAAACATATTTGGGTGCATTTTAACATGGCTCATATATAAGTGTTGGATAGGGTTTATATCTGAGGTGAGCTTTTAGAAAATGGCACTGTTGTCATTTTTTCCACCTTTACACTTTTGGACAACATTTCCAAATGAAAATATCATCAAGACTCCAAGGGTAATCTGAGGAGGCAAAATGGTAAAATCCTTGCCTGTTACCCTGCATTTTCACCCAAAGTGTTTAGTCTTACTCAGTGGTACTGCCACAGAGGTTGAGCCAACTCTGATCAAACAAGTTTCACCACTAGGAGCACTGAGCTTGACAAACAAACTGGAATCAACAGTGTTTATGAAAGAGGTATGATTTTAGCTGAGGTGGGAGCAATGGGGGAAGGTAACAGTCTGTGACCCTGTGGGGGAAAAGTCTGGCAATGTTTAAAAGACTAGAGAGGTCTGTCACTCGTACTGTGTACATATATATGTGTGGTCACCGTTCACTCATAACAGCAATAAGCTAAATGCCCTCTGTTTCCTCAAAGACAGAAAATTGTCTCACTTTTCATGCTGCAAAGTTCACAGGATACATTGCAAAAAATGTAAGAATAATCTTAGAAAGAGGAACATTACCCATGATTATGCAGTAATAACAAGCGGAAAATATGATTGACAAATGTAATAATCAGTATTGATTGTCCAACAATATCTGAAATTACTCACATATATGAGTCCAGAGTAGTAGCGGTCCTTCAGGTTGTGCAGGACAGATGCTTCGTTCAGACAGGTCAGCTCAGCCATATCTTCCACTTTGCTAAACTTGGGTGGGTTCATCTTCTGGATGTCATCTTTGTTGATCACAACCTTCTTACCATTCTCTGCAAGTTCCACTAACACCTCCTCACCACGCTCCTCACGGACACTTGCTGCCTCAAAGCCATGGCGCTCTGAGGGGACCCACACCAGCTTCTTGGCGGTCCAGTCAGCCTGCGTGGCTGGGTTGTACACAACAGCCCGGTCCACAAACAGGTACCGCTCTGGGTCCTCTTGCCCACTCCGATGAGACATCTTACCTGGTGTTTACCAGAGCAACACAGCCACCTGGATCAGACAGGGGTGCAGAAGTTGGTAGACTATAATGCAAACACAATCCACGACTCACATGTATTTCAAAATTCCATAACAGCCTTTTACTGTACATACAAACTGAAGACAAATTAAAAGGTAACATAACATGTTTTAATAAAGTGCTGGACCACTAAGCACATCCTTCAGCGCACTTTGGCATTAACGCATCCCTTCTGAGCTCTACAGAAGGGATGGAAAACCACTGTTCTAAAAGGCTTTCATTTTGTTTTGATGATGGACTTAGAGTGCTGTCTGACACATCGATAAAGAAATCCTTCATCCATGTTCAGTGAAGGCCAATGGTATATGATTATTTTTCACACTTGTAAAATACCATTTAGTGATCATTCGCACCTAATGAATGAGGACATAATCACACTGGGAGAGAACACTTCCATCATGGTTTCCTTTTATTTGTTACCTGTTTGATCTCCCTCTGTGATCAGTCCATATACTCTATACGGTATCTCAGTAAGTTATGTTTGTTTTTATATCAACATTTTGTGTACTGAGCTAGAAATTAATGTACATCAGTTAATCTCATTATACTCTCATTCATCACTTTGTTACTTAACTTGTCAATAAAGGACTTGAATTAAAGTGAAGCACTAGATGACTTGCATGACATAACGTAATATGCTGGTTATCAGTCATAAGACGGATGGTTCTTGATATTAGGAGTAGAGAGAATGATTAGAGCTAAAGTTGTAGCCATCTTTTAACAGTAGTGTCGTTCCGATAGTCCCTGCATGACTTCTCAGTGAATGAGTCTGTGCCACAGTAATGCGCATACTGCGTAGGCTACACTGGACGGGACGAAAGGACGTTGTGAATGGCACACAGCCACGTCCCCCCTTTTCCTTCTACAAAACACTGCAGTATAGAAAATAGCCTTCTGTGACATATATCCACGTCGTTACAGCGATATCTGCAACAACCATTTGGATATTTAAAGCGCTTATACAACAGATACCATGACCGTGCATTGGCAATTCATCAAAAAGCACAGACGGAATGCACAACAGTGGGAGAAAACTTGGTGCTGATGAAGTCCTCATTACAAACGTTAGACAACGGCAATAAAACTGCGCAATTGACACACTGTAAATTAGACAACAGGAATGTGGCATTATGACGAATGAATAGGAGCACAGTTAAAAGTTAACACATCATCGGGATATGAATTAAAATGACAAACCAATTAGACAAAAAAAAAATGCTAATTCTTGATTACAAAACAGAAATTGCTAGCTTAACAATAGCTATTTTAAGTAGTCAATGTAGCTTAAATTTAGGTTATTAATTGTAAATTCCAGTACAGACGTCAGCATATGTACACTACAGGTTATCTTACCTATAAATAGAAGTGTTCCGATACTTAAAAAGATGATTTAAGAGTAAATAATAACTACGGTCAAACTCGGAGCCCCCTGTTCATTCAGACTGAGGGGCACGCGCACCGCTCACCCCTCATCCCCCCTCCTACTGTCCTCGCGCTGACGACCATCCCCACTCACCTGGTGTTGTCAGCAAAGCAGCGGTCTGATCCCGTTCAGCAAAGCCAGTCCAAGTCCAGTCCACCCCTGTATGCAACTAGCTGCTACACACAATTGAAATGCAGGCATGTATTTGGGCTTTGGTATGCACCACGGTCGGGCACGAGCTGCCTCTACACTGGGGCCCCTCCTAAAGCGAGCACACTTGACCGCGGCTGCTCCCGCCTACGATGTGCCCACATAGAAACTGACCACGCAGATCAATACGCCACAGTGACACCCTGAGACCAGCCACTCAACACAAATGCACCCCCTGTCTATTAAAGCCCGTCACAAACACTGCACATCCACGGTTTCTACAATATTAAACAATTTGTAGAAGGATTTATGCAGTGATGGACGCTTCTTTAAAAACATCTATCTAACAAATATCTATGCACTGCACACACCCACTACATGCAGGCTGGAGACAATTGGGCTCTCACTTTGCGGTCTTTCTCTCCCCCTCTCCACTATTGGATGGAACCAACCAACCCCCCAATTTGCTGCAAACCAATAGCATGCATGAAATAAAGAGAGGTTTATATGTAACTGTTGCTTCCAATCCTTTGCTCATGACTTGTTTTTAAACAGCTTGATATTTCATTTCCTTTTGGCATAAGAGTATTTGTGTCAAAAATTTCCATCTATACACAATTTTATCCTAATTAACTTTAATAACAGTTTTAATGCATTATTTATCATAAGTTTGATTAGTCAGATCCCCCCCCTTCTGCTTTGAGGTGACAGAAACCAGCACAACTCACGCAATCATACATCATTCAACCACAAACATAAGCCTTGGGTTTTTTAGGTGTATTTTATTACAAATGGGGGGAAAAAAAAAATCATGTTTTGTGTAATTAAATAGGGCTCGTCTGCATTACATACTGGAAAACATGTCATTGTGATTGAGTTTTATATCAAAAGCAGGGAAAACATTTTATGCTGTGGTTGTGAACAGTCTGTTAATGTAGGAGGCTTTAGCGTCCACCTCTCCAAGCTCCTCCACCCCTCTTCTTCCCTCCTCCTCCTCCTCCTCCTGAACCACCTTTCACTTTCTTTCTCACGCCACTTGCTTGTTCTGTGTCATCGTCTCCATCGCCTCCTTTGGGTCTTTTCCTCTTCTCCCCTTGCTCCTTCATTTCCTGAGGAAATTGATTTTTTTCAGTTGATTATGTATTCATATACTGTCCTATTATTAGATTCCAGAACAAAAATAAAAAGGACTTCCACATGCTCATTAAATCCCATAGCTAACCCATCCCCGCTCCCACATTCAATTATCATCATTTACTTGTGATCAGAGTAAAGATGACTTACCAGCCTGGCAAACCTCTGGGCCTCGCTCACTCTTTCCACGAGCATCATCACTTCATCCTCCTGGGTTGGGAAGGCCGGAAGTTTCTTCCCAATTAGGGTTTCAATTCGCTGGAAAAGCTCCACATCATATCTAAGACAATGAGATGTATCAGTAAATGGCTGCGAACTACCTTTTAATGTCAAAGCAGGTGTTATTGTTAGTTTTGCCATCTGTACAACGCAGACAGAAAACTGAAACAGCATAAGTCTCGGGCCCATTGTGCAACAAGAAGCAGTAAAAAAATAGAATTATAAACAGAGAATAACGAGAAATAACAGGGGGCTGAGGAAACAAATAAAGAAAAGTGAAATTATTAATACTTATCAATGGTGTGATTAATTGAATGATTTATTTGTCTCATTAATAAGTAAGGAATTTGTTTAATTGACAGAAATCTAATTTGCGTATTTTCATAAAGGAATGCGAGCATAACGGGAAAAAAATACAGTCTGAAAGTTTGCAGAGTTTTTTTTTTAATGTGATGTACAGGATGGGTTTTTAAAAAGCATTGCTTCTGACCAACCCTTTTTTGGTTATAAATAATTTTCATTTCGCTAAATGTACAGCTTTTTTTAATGTAAACAACAAAAACAAAGTTCATTAATTCATTCATTCATTTAAAAGCTAACTTCAGCCACTGAACGGATTAAAGTGACAGCACATCATTATCATCACATTACAAAAAGCCCATAGATTTTAACACATTTCACAAGTTATTAAAGCCAAAGTGTAGTGAAGAGGCAGCTCTTACTGTGTGACAAAAGTGATGGATTTCCCGGAGCGCCCAGCTCTGGCTGTTCGGCCGACTCTGTGGATGTAGTCCTATGAGGGCAGATCCATCCAAATCAGATCAGTGATGCTAATAAAAAGCATCACTCACAACAGCAGCGTGATTAAATAGCACCGTGAGACTGTACCTTGGAGTGAGTGGGGATGTCGTAGTTGATAACACAATCAACATGTGGGATGTCCAGGCCTCTTGAAGCCACGTCAGTCGCCAGCAGCACTGATCGAGACTTGGATTTGAACTTGTTAAGTGCTCCGAGACGTTTGTTCTGAAAAACAGTGTGAGTAGAGTATTTAAAAAACAGGCTGTAGGAAGTACAGAGGAGCTTTTCATGCTAATGTTCACATTTAAACAAAGTGGTTTTCCATTGTTAGTCCATTTATGCTATATATTCACAGTTTTAAATCCATACATATTATTTTATTACTGAATAACAGTTTTTGCTCAGGTTTGCATAGCAATGAAAGCTTTCATGTCAGATTTGGAGAAATAATGTGTAATGCTGAAGGACATAAACAGAGGGAGGTTTAGCTAATCTCGACCAAATGGAGCTTTGCAACACCTAGTGGATTCAACATAGAACTGCATTGGCAACACCTACAACACTTCAAAAGGATATTTACGGAGACAAAATATATTTCATTGAATTGCACTTTTCTTCTTCCATTCTTCCTGAAGTGATTTACGTTACTTTGAATTATTGTTGATTTTAGTGATTAAGTTACCTTAAATTATAACTTCATCCTTTATTCTTTTTATGTTTATTTCAAACTGATTTTCATTATTTACCCAAGTATTTCGTTGTTGTACTTCCCTCAATTTGTGTTAAGTTTTGATGTTTTCTGAAAGTCATCCTCATCATTTATCACTACTTATTACAGTTACATTCCAAAAAATCTTCTACCTCAACACTTTGAAGGTAAATAAAGGTTGAATTAAAAGTAAATTTTAAGAGGACCTAACAAAAAGTGAATCGTTTATATTTGTTATTGTATATAACACTAAAGGTAATGCAGTTACGTGCATTTGTTGCTTATTGTCCAAAGCATTCTAGAGTATTTATGTACAATAATGAGATAACTTTACAAATATTGCTGGTCTGTGTGAAGTCTGAGAGCTTGGAATGGAGTGCGTGCATATTTTGCTGCTCTAAAACTCTACCTGACTCATCTGGCCATGCAGAGGGATGGCGGTGATACCGAGATTCCTCAACAACAGCGCCACCCGCTGGGCATTGTTACATGTGCTGCAGAAAATCATGAAGGAGTTTCCAGCCAGCTCATTCAGGATGGATACCAGGTAACAGTCCTACCAGAAAACAGCAACACAGACATGAAATACTACTTAGCATAAATATAAGCACCACTTTGTTAGACAGAGGGGCTGCAGCCTGCAATCCCATTATAACAAAAACAAATGAAATAAGTCTTTATATTCCCAACCTTGTATTTGGATGGAATGAAGATGTAGTACTGCTGAAGTTTGTCTACTGTAGAGTATTTGGTTGATACTGCACACTTGACAGGGTCTTTTAGAGCTGCTCTCTGTAGTTTCTGAACCTATAAACCAGTAAAAAAGTACATTATTTTACATGGTATAAGGCTCTTATGCTTATTACTTTCCACAGCATTAGTCACCGGTCAGTCAAAAACACCACACAATATAAAGTATGACATAAACACTGGGGTCTTCTGCGGCATCACATATCATCTTGTAATAGTTGTTGTTGTTACCTTTTTAGTCATAGTAGCAGAGAATAGGAAGGTGCGTCTGTCTCTGGGAATTACTTTTAAGATTTTATCCACCTAAACAGAGAGTGGAAAAAATAGTCAAGAGTTAAAATCACCCAGAGGTGGACATGTGTGTTCATATTTAACATTACAGAATAAACCAGTGTATACGGGTATGTGATGTTAATGAGTGTAATTTGTAATGAGATTTTACCGTTCTGAACCACACACCTCAGTCTCAAAGTCCATGTTGAGGATTCTGTCCGCTTCGTCCATGACTAAGAACTTCAGAGCTCGTAGAGAGAAGCCTTTTGTGTTTTCGAGGTGGTCTATCAAACGGCCAGGGGTGGCTGTAAACACATTTTTTTCCCATTTGTTTGTGCTCAGTTTGATGCTGTAATTATGAGTCAGTTTAACTATTTAACACTCAAAAAGATGACAAGAATTTCATTTGTTCAAAAGAAAAAAAATTCAACATGAACAGAACAGTTTCCTCTTTACTCAAAACATAAATTCAATAGAGGTGCCACATGTTCTGTGAACTCTCTGCTGTCTTTTTGGGTCTTACCGATAACAATATGAGGTTTTTTTGCCAGAACCAAGGACTGGGACATCATATCAATTCCTCCAACTATGACAGCTGCAACAGAAATAACACGAATCTCAGCCACCGAACTGGAATATGTATTCTCCAAACCAGTTCATGTTAAACAGATACATACCACACTTAACACCGATGCTTGAGCCCAGGGCCTCGAACTGCTCAGAGATCTGAAATGCCAATTCTCGGGTGGGAGTCAGGACCAGAGTGTGAAGCCTTTGTGGAGATGCCAGCAGGGTTTGGAGTATGGGGAGAGCAAAGGCACCGGTTTTTCCTGAACCAGTTTCTGCCAGGCCAATGACATCTCTTCCTACAGATGAACAAAAAGCACAGATTACTATAAAACTTGGACCCTCAACAGTATCTGTGCTTGACATTGTGCAATATTGTTTAATGTATCCAGTGTGCAACGTTTGTTTGTTGTCAGTTTTGTTATTGCTTTTTCAAACTCTCTCTCTCTCTATTCCAACTTCAGCATCCTTCTGCCAATATATTTACTCTCCCTCCTCTGTATATGTGCAAACCATGTTCTATTATATAATAGGGCTGCACGATATTGCAAAAAAACTAACATTGCGATTTATTTTTTTTTAACCCTGTAATATATGTTGCGATATGAAAAAAATACTCCGGAGGATTTAACAGCAGTGTGGCGCCGATGTAAGTGGTCAAATAAATGTGTTGTTTCCTCTTGTGGCAACAATTCCAAAGCACTACCGACACAGAACACATGTTTCAGTATCATCCTTCTTGTATCCAAAATAATTCCAAATAACTGATGTTGCTTTTTTTTGGCACCAAGTCTTCATTAATGGTGATTTTCTCTTGTTCGTTTCTCATTTTTCAATGTAGTTAGCAGCGACTCACTCCAAACTGATAAAGAAAGATTGTGGTTGATGGATTGGTGCATGCAGTGTGTGTCAGGTATCTCTGAAATTAGTTGAATGCACAATTTGCCTCCTGCATTGCAGGACCTGTCATGCAATTATTGCACACATGTAGGCCTACATTGCGATGTCGATGCTCAAACGATATATCGTGCAGCTCTACAATATAACAATTACTTATCTATTAATCTTTTATTATAATTATTATTACTTTATTCTTTATTTTTTTACTAATACTAATGTGCAATTGCCCACTTTTTACTAATATTTTATTTATTTCCTTTTGTCTTGTAATATTTCTTATATGTATACCTTCAATGTTGTGGTGCTACTGGAACCTTAATTTCCTGAAGGTTTTCCCAAGGTATCAATAAGGTTCTATCTAATCTAATCTTATCTAATAGAATATAATCAACACTAGGTAAATGTCCCCAAATTATTAAGTTACATAAAAACAAACAAAAAAAAAAAATAGAGTAATAACCATGTACGAGACAGTCTATAATATCTATTTATTCCCTGATGCTTATCCAGGTGCTGGTTGCAGGAGCAGCAGACCCTCTTCTCTCCACCCATCACCACTTTCTGTCTGGTCACCTTCCCACTTAAATGTGACTGAAACGCTGCATTGAGGTGGGATCAAAGGACCATTCTCATGAGGTCCAAGAGCCACCTCAACTAGCTCCTCTTCATGTTGAAGAGCACCGGCTCTACTGACCCCTCCGAGATGACCTAAATGAGCCCAAGCTCCCTGCATCTGTAATCTCATTCTTTTGGTCTCTAACCACAGCTCCCTCTTCTCTAAAACCACATCCACATCTATCTGTCACCTGCCTCTCATTTGTGAACAAGACAAAAACACTAATCCCCAACTCAGCCACTGCACCTCACTTCAGCTGAGAACCATGGCCTCAGATATGGAGGCAACAATTCTCATCCCAGCCACTAGACACAGCTGTAAACTAGAAAAGCACTCAGAGAGCGCAGACCTCCGCCAACTGTTCGCAGGGTTTTCTTGAAGGTACTGCTGGGAT
>JAPTYR010000030.1:3394902-3413620 GCA_029814505.1 Siphamia roseigaster | reverse complement strand
AGACAATTTCTCACATTTCACTGAGAGTTTTCTTCCCTTTGACTTGAACTCTGAACTCACCAACACATACTACCCCTTCAAGTACCAACACAACACCCATGAGTGTCTTTCCTTGGATTTTATTCTTTTGTGTGTTTCTCCTCCCCCTCCCCAAGTGACCCTGGCCCTCTACTGAGGACCAAGACTGATTTATTGATCTTGTTAAAAGAAAAATGTGGCCCCACACCACAAGATTCCCGGCTTCTTACCCCAAACATCTGCCTGAGATCTGGGTCTCTGAAGCGGAAGGGGATGTTCGAGACGTGGAGGCGTTTGGGGGTACCTTTGGCCTCTGATGAGTCTCCTGCAGAGCCTCCTGCTCCTGCACCTCCTGTACTGCATTGTACCCCTGCCTCCCCCTGGGGTGTCTCCTCTGCCTTTCCCTGTGGAGCCAGGTGAAGAGAAAAAAAAAAAAAAGAAAAAGGTTGAGAAAGCTGTATATATGGGTAAATATATCACTTAATATATGAATACGCTCTATTTTTATTTTACTGATTGTCAATTCCTTTGCTCCGACTCCACAAACAGAAGCATTTTAATGCTTTGATCTGGGACACAAATGTAAATCCCACTGTGCCGATATAGGTAAACAAAAAATAATATTGTAAATGATTTGACTTGGGATTCCAAATAAATTAGCAAATTAATCCCATAGTCTTCTCATCTGCAGCACTCGTTTGTCTTATTTATGCTGTATTTAAAATCTATGTACTGCTTACAGAAGAATAGGTTACTTTATGCCTACGTGCATTACTTGGTCGCATTTATTGTGTAAGTTTTCATTAACATATGCATTAAACAAAGCTCTGATATATTAAACTTATCTCTGTTTTACCAGGTCAAGATAACATTATAAGCCAATGTAGAAACAGCAGTAAATCTGGTCAAGGACTGAAATTCTTTATGGAAAACACCGCTTTATACTACGACAGTTTTCCTAAGATTATATTTTAACAATGTATCCCCTTGCTTATAGTACTGCAATGCATCACAACCCCCCACATCATAATTGGTATTAGATTGCTAGAGCCCTACAATACACAGTCCAATATATTGTATAAATTTAAGGAAGAAAACAAGCTGTTATATTAACATATTTTAGACTTAACTTCAAACAAAACAATGTTAATGTTAATCTTTTTATGCAGAGTGGATTCCATTCTTGGCTGCATTTAAAATTAAATCAGTAAAAGAACATGCAGAACTTTAGGTCCAACTCTGATTTAAATGCAGTATGACATTTTTTGGCTCCATCAAAACAATAACAAAAGCCGTAGTGGATGATGCAGAACGGCATCAAGTCAGTGGTTTTCACTACCTCAGCAGGTGACAATCTATCTGCAGTGATTCAGACAGAAATGTTTACGGATGAGGAAACTGATTACGGTGGCATATATTGGATTTAAGCAATGCAACTGGACAAAAAGGCCATTACACTAAATGAAATGATGCCTTTCAAACTAATAATGTACAGACACAAACGTTTGTCATACGCTGCATATACTGTATATGAAGTGGAAAAGGTGATCGTTATATTTTCAGTGAAATCCACCTCCTGACATTTTAAGACATCCAAACGATGTGACAGAAAAGCAACGCTTACATTGTTGTTGGTTGTGGTAGCAGTCGTGGTGGCTCCGTTAGCACCAGCCCCTATCTCTGCTGTACCCTGGCCCGCAGCACCAAACATGGCCCCGGGGCCAAACTCTGTCCCAGGTAAGCCGTTTTGGGGAGGGGGTGGAGGGGGGAACGCTGTAAAAGGCGGGGCCACTAACCCCTCCTGTCCTCCTGTCGAATCCTGGGAGCCCTGTGGGAACAGGGAGGGGTGAAAAAGAAGACACGGATTAACACATACACTCTTTCAAGCAAGCCCTTTCCAGCAGCAGAGAATGCAGTGAGAGGGTTAAAACCTGCCTATTGCATTTCACTCTCCCTCTCTCTCCTTCTCCATTCGCTCCCTCCTCTCCGCCCGTGCGTACTCCCTCCCCCCACCCTTTCCCTCCCGAGCTCTGACAGGCATGTGTTTTCAGTCAGCCGACCATGAAATATTTACAGCAAACACATCTATTATTAAGAGTCAGAAAATTCGATACACAGTTTGAGATACAAAGATGCTTATTGGGATGGATAGACACACAGACAAATACTAACTGTGACATGTTTACATCTACGACTGCTTTGTGTGAGTACTTGTTGCAGTGCTACTGGATTTCTTTTAGGGGCCATCTATAATTCAGATTAACTGTGTATCAGAAGGGACTTTGTAGCCCCGGGTCAGTTTTTTTTTTTGCACTGTTACAACTGTACCAGCAGCAGGACCATCTTCTGATTCTCTATAGTTGTGCTTCTGCCCTGACACATGCACCTTATCTTATGTGTTTGTGTGTCTCTATATATGTGCTGTGACTCTGCAGTATTGCCTGCTTCAATCATTTCACACACTCAAGGGCATCCTGAACTAAGTTTTTCGAAAATCCCTTTAGAGCAGAGGCAGAGGGAGGAGAAGAACAGGAGCCACAGTGGAGATGCTGAAGGTGAAAGGAGGATGAAAAAAAGAAAAACTAATACAGAACAAAGAAAAGCAGGGGCTTGGGGTCAGGGCTGCTCTTTCCACACCAGGCCAGGCAGGATGACACACCACATCCAACACCATTAAGGACCGGTCTGGCGTCTGTAGTGGGCTGGATCTGGGCTGGGTGACGCCTAGAGACACTCAGTCTCCAGACAGCCTTTTTAATTAGACGGAGTAACTAAGATGTGATGCCGCAAAGCAAACGAACCCTCTCCTCTCTCTCTTTTTCTAATCCTATAGGCTGACTACTAACTGGTCCTCTACGGTGACAACTGTCGACAGCCGGCTGAGGCTCAGACACATCTGCAAGACCGACAGCTTCTGGGGTCTGGGCCCAGCAGATACAGGAGGCAGCAGAAAATGCATTTTAATCCCAAAACAGGACGGAAGAATCTCAAATTTGTCCCCTGTGCCACCCATACATTTTCAGAGAGCTGAGGTCTAAGCTTGGAGACCATGTGTGAAGGCTGCCTGTGTTCTGCATCTACAGTTTTAGTCCTGTTTGTGGTAAAAGTGGGACCACTACAAGCTAAAGAAGCCAGTATGATTCATTGGTTCAACATTAACCTACCCTGGATGGGTTCAAATCACAGCCTAAATGTGCTTGTTGGGGCTTGTAAAGCCATAAACGTGCAGCAGCCTGTATTCAGCCACTAAAGGGTGTGTCCTATAGGCATATCCCAACCCAGGGCTGACACACTCCACCCCTACACACACCACAAATGCAATGCAGAGGGAAGGAAGTGAGAGAGAAAAGAAACAGAGAATTAGAGTGTCAACAGGACATGAGGGTTAGAGCTCATGATTAATCAGAGAAGCAATTAGCTTTAATTATGTTTTAACAGGAGTGGTCATCTAGGCTCAGCAGGGTTTTTGTCTTTTTATTGAATTAGAGAGTCAAGGAGACCTGGTCAGTGACAGGATCTGCCCTGACTACATACTTTCTTAATGAGGCGACCAATATACTATTACCGATTATGTAAAGAGCGGGATGAAGACTACCATGTAACGCCGGCATACGTCAATTTATAACAGATAGAACTCAAAAGTGGCGAACTTAAATAAACCCTTTATTTGCATTAACTGCTTTAGTATATACTGTATATCCATTCACTTCTCTGAATTTGGGTTTTCTCTGGTAGGCTAATGCTATTTTAACGCTAACCCTTAGACCCAAACGTCCAGGACCGACCAAAATCATCTACTGATGTAAAATGTTTATTAATTTCTGAACCACAAAACCTATTAATCAGTATAAATAACTGGTGCAAAATATAGTTTGGCATCTTTTCAGGTCATGAGATATGACCCATTTGGATGTTCAGAGGCTCCATAGTGGCTGTGAAAACACCATAATCTTCTAACGACATTGACTCACTAATAAAACCAATGGAGTTGGATCATTGACAGTGGATGGACACGCTTGATTTATGTTCAGTTATTGATATTTTTGCTGAAAGTCACTTTTTCTACAGTTTACTCTGTCCCATATATAAAACC
This sequence comes from Siphamia roseigaster, assembly GCA_029814505.1. Lineage (NCBI taxonomy): Eukaryota > Metazoa > Chordata > Actinopteri > Kurtiformes > Apogonidae > Siphamia > Siphamia roseigaster. The sequence goes on along the minus strand of JAPTYR010000030.1, from coordinate 3,409,509 downwards.
CCTCAACTTTAATCTGAACTTTTATGAACATCTACTCCATGATCAGTAAATGAAATATAGGAAAATAACTGATTTTCACTGAAAGAAAAACACAAAATAAAGAAGTTAATATTATAATAAATAGTGATAAATCCCTTAAAGATTGAATATAGAGGGAAAAATCATTTGGGAGCTGCCACAAAAGTAGCATTGGGTCTTTATGGGTTAAAAAATGTATTAACTACACTGTCCACAGATAGTCAAAACTGAATGTCCAAATTCCACTTAAATAACAGTATTTATCAGCATTCCTTTTCTGTTTTAATGGCCTTGTAGAATAATCGCCAGCACATGCAGTTTATCTCAGAGTTACAGTGAATTGCTCCACCGATTAACTTTTTTCCCCAGATACTCCTTCGGGGTATTAGAGAAGTAAAGGACAGCACTGAGTCTTAAGATATCAAAATATTTAGTTGACTTCTGCTGGCAAAGACTTGTGATCATTAAAGTTGTGACAGAGTGTGATTTGTTTTTTGGTGTCGTACACATTTATCAGCACCAGAAAAGTTGGGTGTGATGTGCATGCAGACTCTGTAATGATACTGACATTTAATTAATCTCCTGCTACAATGTAGGTAAATGTACAAGAAAAAAGTTATCAGATCACATTTTCTATTAGTGCAGCTGTGAATAACGAAGCTAAATTAATCGTCACGCTGTTACAAAAGTAGTATTTAAAAGTTTAGTAAACCTTGAAAGTTATGGGGATAAGTGAACTGAGTACTTAGTTGTGGCTCTGGGATGGCAATTTTTGGACAATTTGACTGTCTGAGGTTAACCTAAAGTCCATGTTTATTAATTAATTTGTTTAATTTGTCCTGCCATAGTATCAGTTCAGTAGACCGAGGTAGAGGAACACTGTCAGTTGGCCCACAGAATTCTAGATGCCTTTTAATGCAACATCTATCTTTGATGGCTCACTGTGATACAGTCACCAAGATATTATATTGCCAAGATACAATGGCAATATTTGTGCAAATTTGTAAATTAAAAAAAAAAATATGAAGGAAAATGAAGAGATGGCGTCCCACTATATTTTGCACATGTCTGTTATTACTTCATGTGATGAAGTGGTACTTTACCTTAATCTGATATATTTGGGAGAAGGACAAGACTGACATTATGGACAAATCCACATGTAAAGAGTACACTTTTACAATCTGAACCAACGCTTAAGGAAATTTAAGTTTTTCGTTTGCCGTTTACCTTCATACCAATTTAAAGCATCTGTGTCCATTATTACTCACAATGTCCACATTTTGTAGTCCAATACCAACAATGGTTTGTATGAGCATATGTACCAGTGTGTCATGTTTGCGTTGCTGTGTGGACAGACATTTTATTAAAAAAAAAAAGGTTGTTGTGGACAGGATTTATTTTAGAACACAGAGTATGAAAATAAATATATCCATGTTAGTTAGGACAGGGCATGAGATGGTACACAACTGCAAAGAATTGACTTGGCTTTAGAGTATTATGACACCAGTACATTTAACTTTCATATCAAATTTCAATTGTATTTTTAAATTTTTTTTTATTAAAAGCTGAAAATAAAAGGCCATAACAGTAGAAGGGCATGCATTTTCTTTACTTGACCAGTAGCAGAAAACAGCTGAAAACATTATTATTAAAACATTTTTACATCAATGAAAACTAGAAAAAGCCTTGTAAATAGCACATACAGCGATATCTGTCAATCAGTCACTGACTGAAGTGATGAATTCATAAACAGACAGATGGATGACAGTTTGCATTTGATAAAGATCAGAAATGGAAACGACACCGCTTTAGTCCACACAGGCATTCCTGACCTACTGACTAAGGAGCAGTACGGCCCTACATGGCAGCATCATATACTCAAAATGAGAGGGGGAGAAAGGAAAAACGAAATAATGGAAAAAGAAAAGGGGGGCTTAATGCGAGGGGAAAGGGGGACTATGGGAAATACTGACACGCTCTCTTAGACCTCTGTCTGGTCTTAAGTCAAACTTTCCAGACTGAATTTTCACATTGTAAGATAAGATAAGGCTACAAATGGTTATACTTGTAACGCATTCAAAAACAGGCTGTGTTAAAATGACATGAAAAGCAAAATGGTCCATCTGGAGAACCTATTCATCCATACAATTTTACTCTCATGCATGCACACAAAACGACACGGCAGTTGTGTTACCTGAAACACCATATGTTTTTCCATACACGGAGAGGATCAGGGGGAGGAGAAGCCCTTTTCACAGCAAACCCTTTCAAGCGTGCATCTATGTCTGTCTGCTAGCTTTATCCTAACCACCCAAATAAAGCACACACCATCCACGCAAACACTGACCAACAGCTAAGTGGTGATGCTGCTGGAGCTAAGTTTACTCATCAATCATACAAACAGTTTGTCTACTGTAACTATCTACTGTCTACAAAGCTGCCTGGCTATGATAGAAATAGTCTTTACAGCTTCTTCTCCCTCTGCAATCCGTCTCTTTTCTTTCCCTGGGATTGGAGAAGTAAGTATGCCTCTGCTCACCCCCCTCCTTCTTTTCTACCCCCTTCCCTCTTCGTTCTCACTTGCCACGCTTGATGAAAGCCAGAGGGAGGTTTTTTTTCCTTTTTAAACCACCAACACCCGCCCCTTAAGTCACTCAAAGCCCTTACTGCACTGTGATGTCCATCAAAACACAGGCCACAGCCCATCTCCTTATACGGGTGCCTCAGTGCACGGTGTCGGGTCTCCTTTTATTGAGAGTGGACCAATCAGACGACACAAAGGTTCCCCTTTAGGTGTATATCAACAGTCAAAAGACCACATTTACCAGTTTATGAAGGTATATGGGGGGAAGGGACAGCTAATGTAGATACCTTAACAAATGGTAGAGATGAAAATTAGAACTCAAACTAAGATTTCATTGTTTGTTTTTTTTATTTGATAAGCCAAAATCCCCTGTTCAAAAGGACCATTTCATAATGTAACGTGATCTTATAGATATAATTTCCTCTGTATATTCAAGAGAAGATGTTGGTGTCTGTCAGTGTCGCCAGCTCTGCTGCTCTGAAATCTGTAACATATTACATGTCTGTTTTGACACTACTGATCATCACCACCATCAGCTTCATTATCATAATCAAACTGTCAGTCCTTTCCTCTCAGACTCACACTCACCTTAGGTAGAAGAATACTGCAAAACTATGGTCAAAACTACAACCTACTGAAAAATTGTGCATTTGTGCACACATCCGTTAACTTCGACCAAAAACAAAACTAAAGATGAAAGAAAAAAAAGAAAAAAAATCAGTGGGGATCTGAAAATTAAGTCAGTGCAAAGCTTGCTACTTCCAAGTGTTTTATTCCATCCACAAGAAGCCTTGCATCACTAATTCTGAGTCAGTGCAGCAAGATAGAGAATTCCTCTCCATGACAAATTTAAGAAATTCAGAAGCACCGATTTACTGCTGCAATGTAAGGTAGGGTACAACGTATGCAGAGGTACAGTATTACAGTGCTGCTTATCATGCAGGAGCAGGTAACCTAGGAGATGCTGCATACATTTACGGCTCTGCTGCATCTGCGCATCACACTGCTTGCATTGTGCATTTCCTGTGTGTTTGTCTATACGCTTTGGCAAGTGTTTTCACACCTTGACCAACAGCACACAGCCAAAGGCAGTGGCAGTTAAAGCAGCATTAGTGTTTGACAATATCATCATGGCTATATGGGCAGTAGGAAATCACTTAGCACCTCAGGTGGAGCAGTGTTCCTCAGTACATTAGAGCATCATGATCGTTGTACGCATACTGCTGTTTAGTGCTCAACAATGGTGGAAGGGGCATTCAGAGTCTTTAAAAGTACTCAACACTATCCAATTACTACAAGTACATGTTCCGCATTAAAAAATTACTTCTATTAAAATATTCCAAATATTATCAGCATGTCCTTAAAATATGAAAACTCAATGTACAAGTGGTGTATTTATGTTAAAGTTAAACTCAGTCAATAATGCTAAATGTTCAGTGTTTAATCCACAGTAATGCTTAAGATTGACATATGTTTGCAGTGTTGCTGTCCTGTGAGAATCACAAATCCACTTATCATGGGTCCAGAAAAACAGGTTTTCAGCTCTGTGACAAGACATTTGTAGCTAATCCAAGAGGATTTTAATGAGTTTATTTAGCTTCAGGAGGAGGAGAATCTTCCCAACCAACAAAGAAACACATCCTTCAGTTTACATGCAGACATTCAAAGTCAACATGTAGGAGAAACGTGGTTTTCACTGGACAGAAAGAGAATGAAGAATTGTATGAATATGAAAATAAACTAAAGGTGTCAAATGCAGTGGAGTGAAAAGTCCAATATTTGCGTCTGACATGTAGTGGAGTTGAGGTAAACAGTGGAAATAGTCATGTGAAAATATGCACAGGAACTGATTCAAAGGGTGGATGCTGAATGTGTGGTGACAAGTGAGTGTTTGTGTGGCATTGTAAAGTGCTCATTTTTCAGTGAATATAGCTCACAAAACTGTTACCTGGTTTAAGTGGATGGTGGTTTTGCTGTAAGCCAACATAAAACATACAGGTATCTGTCAGTTATGAGAGTGCAGCTGTAAAATCTAGTTATTTTATCACATATTAGCAGCTGTACTCATATGAACGTAAGCAGAGACGTGGGTGTGGATCCCTTGAGGATTCCTTGAAGGCCTGTTGTCCTAATGCAGTTTAATATGCTTTATTGTGCAGGTAATTTTGGAGATGAAACAGTTATGCAACTTTAATATTCTGATGTCACTCACTGCCTTGCACTCTACTGAGGGTAACAGTCTTAAAAACAGGCCGATATGAGAATATGATTATGACTGGCAACTAACTCCTAATGGTTAATAAAGATGCAATTGTACATTAATGTAAAACCAGATATGGACATTACAGAATTAACAAATGTTTTTTGCCTCTCATAAGTTAAAAAATAAATAAATAAATAAATAAATTTAAAAAAAAATTGCACATTAGTTGCAACTTAAAATATTAAATTCACATTTATTTGGTCAACTAAATAAAGTCTTGTGACCTATTTGAGGGTTATGGCCCACTCTTGTGAGGTGGGTGGTAGACAGCATACAGGTGCAGAATGTCAATGCCATATGCTTCAAATATACAGAGCATGGACACTGACTTTAATAATCAGTTTTAGCACAAATAGAAGAGAAAGGCTGTGGCCACCTGTTCCTGCTGTTTGCTTACATCTGGCCACCTGGCAAATAATGTCACACACAACAAAGTCTCCACACTGACAGGTCCACTGTCATGGGTTCACACCTCTCCAAAGCTGAAAGCAAAATGATGCCTTATCAACTAACAGAAACCAATAAAGTAGATTGGTGTGAATGTGTTTTTAAGTCTCTGGTGGGCATCACTTTTAGACAGTCGGGAGACATCTAGAGTCCCAATAAGCCTGCAGGTGTGCACAGTTTGCAGGACTGTCAAGACTTAAGAACGCTAATGCAGCAAGCTCACAACTACATTACTTTTTGGATAAAGGTAAGCTTAGCTGTCTGTAGTGTCAGTGCAGCAGACAGCAGTGGCAACTTTATTGTTAAACCAAGGATTTAAGGGCAAGTCTTATCCATGCTATAGAGCTGAGCCACCAAAAATAGAAAGCAGTGCCATAAATTTTACAGAGGACATGGTGACTGCTGGTGTGTCACCTTTAAAGAGCATTCCCACATGGAACTAACCCCCTCCACCACTGCCCTTACACCCTTCTAGTTACCGCCGCCATCCTCCATTTGGTGTTATTCTCTTTGAAGACCAATAATGTGTTTAGCTTACAGCTGTTCTCGCCTGTGGGGTGAGAAAATATGGAGGGGGCAAAGAGAAAAGGGGGAAAGGAGAATGTTCAGGGTGGACAGGAGATATTTGAGATTTCAGAGGTTGTTTGGGGTGGGTACAATCATGTACAAGTAAGAACAGATCAGGAGATCAAATGCTTAAAGGCAGTCCGTAAATATTAGGTCCATATCAGGTCATTACGCAGCGTGTGCACAAAACTGCAGCCTGCATTCATGGTCAAGCTGAATTAATTAACACACACATTGCAGCCTGGGTTATTTAAACGTGCTAGTTATGATAAATGCATCAGTACAATACAAATGTGTGCAATAACCACAAAGTACAGGCTGAAATATGTTATATTAGCTCTCCATTCACACAATTTAACCAGGCAGAAGAAACCATAGTTTAGGGGGATTTAAGACACTGTGATCGCAGAAATTGAATAGAACTCACAGTTAAGTTTTGATTAGAGTATAACTACATGAATATCAAAAGTGTTACATTTTCATTACTTAGAATGGGTTTGTCTACATAGGGAGCAGGTCACTCTTTATGTAATCAGTAACAAAAGGTCCAAGTGGACTACTACATTTTTATTTTATTTCATTTGTAGTACTGACATCCAGCACTAAGATGAATCACTGTGTGGACAAGGTTAAGAATGACTCTGAGGGACCTACATGTTTGTTGCAGAACATGGTTTTGAATATTGAAAGTTGTATCGTCTTCAAAATGTTGAATAATGGTATTCTGCTTTACTGCATGTGATAAGTGGACAGACAAATGAGACATCTACTATTTTATGAACTGCCTAACTGATGCAGCAGAATGTTATCTGTGACCATGGTGGATATCTGGAGTCAGAAGTGACCATATTTGGACAAAAGGTGTAGAACTGCTGCTGCACAAAGGGGACACAAGTGAGGTAAAGCTACATGCTACTTACCATAGTCCATTATGCAATGTGCAGCACTGTAATTTTAGGATTTTTTTTTGTCATTGGAACCTAACCAAAACTACATCTGAATGGTCTGTCAGGGAAAAATGTGTTTCATTAAATAAACTCTTAAGTCTGACTCAGAATGTGAATGAGCTCATACAGACCTGTTAATCAAAGACTGATATGATAGAAAAGCTTCCATTAGATCCAAGATGTGATTAACAAAGGAAACATTTATTAGAGGCTCCAAATAAAATACATGCACACAAATTGAGTTCTATTGATTCATTACTTATTGAGAGAAGTTCAACATAAGTCAATGGGAGCCAGTGCTATTTGGAGCAAACCCCAGTGGTCAACACTGGTATTGTAATTTTAGGCAACTTTAACATCATCTTCATAATGAAGCCAAGGTCTTTGCCCCTTGGATGTCACATTTTGCAGATCTTCATACCATTTTACAAGGACATCATTGTTTTGCTTGACATGTTTTTATCCCTTCTGTGCTTAAAAGAACATGGAACATGAATAAATTATAATGTAGCAAACATTCATGTAATATGACTGATGAATTGTTTCTTCTTCTAGAGAGGTAGCTATTCCTAAACATGACCGAGAGCTACATGTGGACTGTTAAGTACATCAAATGATTCCTCAGTCACATCCATAGAGTAACAGCATGGTTCTGGATCAGGGCCTATGTATGTAATATGGCCTTTCCTGCCATCTTCACCCCAAACCAACTGATGGACATGTGCCAAAATGTACATTTTCTATTTTTATGTTTCAATCATTTGCTTAAAATGTGATTTATAGTTTTCCTTTAACAGAAACATAGCTATTGGCTTGCAGGCTCACGACTTTAACCTTTCCTCTCAATTTCAGAGCTTCTTCAACATGTCGAGGTAGAGCCATGAGTTGTTTTACCCTTTCAGAAGCTGACCAAATAAAGAAAAATATTTTACAAAGCGGCTCCCCCCAGTTCATTGTACTGAATCATCTGCATAAACACTGCAGTGCCTACTTTACTCTTCAAGTGTTGTCTTTAAGTATTATATGGACATCTTATGGACAAGTTACAGGACAGTAGCTCAGTATTGGTGAAAGTGGTATATCCTGTCTGTCTGTGTGCTCATGTTACTGAAGGACACTGGCGTTACTGTGTATTCATTAATAGTAACTATGTGTGTCTCAGTAGTAGGGGGGCAAGTAAAGCACTCCTCGCAACAACTGGTGTGTGTTTGTGTGCTAGTGCAGATTCAGAAACAACTGGGACTTGGCACCTGTCTCCCTCCGTCCACTGACAGTTGAAGTTTAAACTGCATGGGCAGCTTAGATGACAATGTTGAAGCGCTTGATAAAATCCCAGCCTCTACCCTCTGAGCATGGCACACACATACATTTGAAATATAACATGACACTGTGTGCAGTCAGCATAGTGAGAGCACACCGTACGTACATGCCAATGCAGGCAATGACAGCTGCTGTTGCTACCTTGTGTCTGCAACACCCCAAAACTCTCCTCCTTCACGTCTTCCTCCACCTTCACCACCACCACCACCCAAAGGCCCAAAGGAACCCAAGACCAGTGAGCAGGACATGCTCGAACAGAGCCAGAAAACAGCTCCCATCCTCGGGCTGTCTCAGTTTAAGTAGCACAGACACGCCCACAATATGCTAAGAGCAGCCTAGCACATACCATCAACTGTAAACTCATTATGCTGCAGTGCAGTATGCAACTATTTTAATATAGTCGCATGTTATTCACGCTGTGCAACCATGCATTATTATTGATGTCGCCATGCTTATTTACGCTTTTCTTGCTTTAAAATTAACAAAATGCTGCACGCTTACTCTGTTGCCATTAGCACAACTTCTCTCAAAACAGCGTAAGATACTTGGGTGCAAAGAGTTAAAACGTGAAACGAATCGAGCTGCAGGGACAAGCCCTGCTGTTAGCCTGATGCCCTGCCAAGTATCTGACAAAGGCCTCACCTGGGCCAAGACGCAGCAAACCAAAAACAGGCCATACCATAAACAGCACACTAATTACTTACTCTACTCAAGCAAACTCATCTCCAGAAAAAAAAAAAAACACCATTAATAATAGAACTAATTTTTCTCCTTGTAATAAAGCTGTTTACAGAGAAGACTTGGCTTGAGATGAGAACTTACCGGCAGCATTGCAGGGTAGTACAGCCCCATCATTGTCTGATCTGGGGGAACAACTGCTGACCAGCTCTCCACTTTCCCAGCCCTTCTCCTCTCTCCTTCCCTCTGAGTCTCTGGTTCTCCTCCTGTTCCTCCTCTCCTCTGTCTGTGCTCTAGGACCATGAGCTGCCGATGGCTTCAGTCCACGTCTGTCTCACACATTCAAATTCTCCCTCGTTTACTCCCTCTTCCTCCTCCTTCCCTTCCCTTTTGCCGGCGTCTCTTCTTCTTGCACTTCTTACTGCATGCAAGGCAAACCGTGTCTGTCACTGTGCGCCTCCCGTACTCCTCGTCTCCCTGGCCCTGCTGCTCTGATCCCCCTCTGGCCTTTCTGTCTCTCTCCTCCTGACAGCCTGAATCTCTTCTCTCCTCCTCTCTCTCTTCTCTTTGCGCTGCGTCTGTCATTCACACGCTCGCGTTACACGTCCCGCTGCTCCCCCCTTTGCTTCCTCTTGTTCCCGCCCCTCTTTTAAACTTTCCCTCCCACTTAACCTCAGTCCCTCCTATCCATCAAAGCATCCATCCTTCAATCTAGCTATCTAACCCTGTGTTAGGATGTAGTCAGAAAGCTGTTGTTGCCGTCTCCTCAAACACCCTGAAGAGAGAAAAGGAACAGGAAGGAAGAAGATGCTGTCTTCTATCCACGCACTGGCTGCCTGAGAGTACAGAACACGAATGCGACCCCCACCGCATTGCAGCTTTTTTTGATGATTTATTTATTGCTTGGCAGCCTGTCAGCTCCAAAAAGCAGTGGTAGGTAGGCCAGTCAGTAGACAGCTAGGTAGCTAGCTGCGTGGGTAGGCTCCAAGATCACCATCTCTCTCTGCAGTAGTTGTCTTCATCACACAGATGGAACTCTCAAAAAACTGAGGGAGCCCTGCTGAACATGAACATGAATCAGTATAACGCTGCATTGCGCCTTTTTCTTCTGGCTCGGGCTCAGTACCTTTGCATCCCACCACTTTATTGTTAAGGGGTGCTTAATTCGCAGAGTGCAGATCCTTGCACCGCATTTTCATATGGGAGGGACTGAACTCTGCGGAAAAAAAGCCCTGATGCCAAGCTTTCAGACATCTGCTGAGTCTGGCGAGAACTGGGTCCAGAGGGATGGAACGGAGGGAGGGCAAGATAAGTGATTGGAGGTGGTTGGGGAAAAGGACTAACGAAGAGAGAAGGGTCTAGAGAGAGGGTCAGTGGATGCAAGTGAGAGATAACTGGATACAGAGATAAATGGATAAAGGGCTGGGTGGAAAAAAGAGCAAGAGATGACAGGATTAGGGCTGTAAGTGAGGAGGATGAGAGGATGAATAGGGGATGATCTGAGGATTAAGCACACAGACTGAACACGGCGATAAACACACGCTGTCGCACACAAACACATGCGCATAATGTACACACAGATGTGCTGTGATCATATTAGTGCTGGTGCACCTTGACGGACATACAGACCCCAGTGGGCTCCAACAAAGGCCTATGCACACCATAAACTCATCAGCTTATTCAAACAAAGGCCTGCTCCTTCAAACACACCACTTAAAAATAATCAATAGCTCAGCTTCAACTATTCTACATCAATCATCCAAAAAAGTTTGAGAAGGATTGTAGTTACTTATTATTAGAAAGTTATGACCTGCATCAATATTTGAGTTTTGCTTTGGCGGAACTCAAAAGGACGGAAAACATGACAATGTATTAGTAACAATTTATTACACACCATTAATGAATGCTGGTCATTGACATTCGTTTTAAGCTTCAGTATCCAATATTAATTGCAGCAATTGTTATACACTAATTTAAACACAGTTATAAATTATATATTATAATTACCTCCGCCCAGGAAGTTATGTGATCATGCGTTTATGTTCATTTGTTTGCTGCAATTGTACAACATGCCACAAGGGGGCGGAGGTTTGCACTCTGAGTGCTTTCTAGTTGTAATTGTGTTTTTCTTGAGCTCAGAAAGAGACCAGCTCATTCTCATACTGCAAAGCCATATTTGTATGTAGAGTACTTATTACTTACTTATTTTATTCATTTTTTGTGTCTAGCCTTATGATGCATTACTGTGTTTGACTCTAGATGACAGTAATATCCAATGGCTCTAAGGAATACAACAATACGGGAGGGTGAAGGGAGTAGTGAGGTAGTTTTAATCTGAAACTCCACCACTCGGCCTAGACCGTTACATCAGTAATCACTTCTGAAATAAGTACTATTTGTCAAGTTATCCATTTATGTCAAAGGGAGCTGTGAAATAAGCAGAATAATGTACAGTAAGCTGCCCCCTGTTATAAATTAACAACAGGGTGATGCAGAAACTACTGCATCAGATTTGACTCAAGCCAGTCATACCACAACTTTTTGCAGCTTGATACGAAATGGAAACTTGAACAGCTCTAATTTTTGATGATGACTATACAGGAGAAGTCCAATATAATTTACGCTAATTTATGTTTGTTTGTTTTGCAGTTTGTTGCTAGTGACTGAGAAATGAGAGAGACACGATAAAAACTCAGAACAGGAGGATTTGGTAGCAAAAGTGATTGCATGAAATTAGGGCTGCAACTATCAAATATTTTAGTATTCGAGTACTCTACTGAAAATTCCTTCAATTAATCGAGTTATCGGATAAAACTGGATTTTTTTTCCTACCAAAATTGGGCTGTGACCAGGTAAGAGAAAACTTCAGCAAGCCAAGTTCCATTTTCTCGATGCTTTTGGGAAAAGAGCCATGCAAATCACAGGTGCACGGCTCACTGCCGAAATCTATGCTTGTCACAATTGTAATAAACAACCACATATTCACCATAACTAACAGAACCCTAGCTCTCTGCAAGGCTAATGTTATGTTGATGTTAACGTTAATCTCATTGATTTGTGCTACGCTCATTTTATTTTACCTTGGGTCCTCTGCTCCATTCTGTTTGTTTTTGGAGATGATGCTGCAATATGACAGATGTGCTGTAGCAGTTCAGAAGGGCCATGTTACAGCAGGTACATGACACGGTGTTCACCTTGGTGAGCAGTCTGAAACGCTTCCACACTGTCAAAATTTTCTGTCTTATTGTGGGTTTTTTGGCTTTCATCATTGTTGTTCTCACTCGTCCCTTCCATCCTACCACTGCATCAACTGAACACTTCTGCATCCTCCGTTATCTTCTGTTGCTGTTATCTTCTGTTGCTTCTCTGTTGTTGTTTTTCTCAGATCTTTCTGTCCTGCCATGCATACAGCCTCAGTGTACTGACTTTCTTGTGTATTGTTATCCATGATTGTTTCAGTGACAGAAACAGCAGGAGACTGACATGTCAGCTCTGAAAGGTCAGAATGGCCATGTGTCAACCCAGACACCCCCACATAGTGTACAGGAGCACCAAGGACCCACAGGAGCCTGTCACCATTTAACACACTGATATTGACAGAGGCAGACCTACAGGCAGTTCAAACACGCATACATAACATGAAGACAGGAGCATTACCAAGACAAATGTACTCCAGCTATGAACAGGCCCCATCCAACACACAGCTAGGCTGAGCTATTTGCATGATAACCAGCAGCTAGTGTGCTGGAGACTCCTAATATGCATGCTCAAGGGCAGAATACATTAGCGAGGATGACTTTTAAATCATTTATAAAACAAATGCAGTGGCGCGACTTAATAGCTAATGTAACAGATGACAAAGGAGTTCAGATGTACTGCAGATCACAAGTCCACCCTGCACAGATGTTTGTCTTACCAGGAGATCAGGCCCGGCTGGCAAGGGCCAAGACTGGAATATAAGTCTGCTTTAACTGAGCAAGTCATTATCGTGTGATTCTGTGGCCCACAGGCAAGCCGTCTTAAATAATGGATGTCCATTTCGGTTTCACCTCTGCTCTGCTCCTGAGTGTTTCATTGCTTTCATAATCTTCCAAAACAGAACGTCCTGAATGCTGGAAAGAAGAGACACAGGGAGGGAAAGAGCAGAGGAATCTACATCAAGTTGACTAAACCCGGAGCCACATTTTTAACATCGTCAGCCTCTTTCAATCTCGCCACCGTACACTGAGAGAAGTATATTCCCAAGAAAGGAGATGCCAAGGGTAGAGCAGGAGCAGAAGAGTCAAGCAGAGTAGAAGCAGGAGGGGGAGGGAGGGTAGATAATACATCACGGGAGAGGTTGAGGCCTGTGAGAATCTCCCATGTTGTGATGTGGGGAAGGAGGCTGGGGGGGCGAACAGGCTCGCAGACCAACACTCCCCTCCTGTGGCACTGCCAGAGAGCTGCACATCCCAAAACAGAGGCTAGAGTTGCACACGATCGGAGACAAAGAGACACACATGAAAGCGCTTCGATACAGGAGCCCGGTGAGGTTTGCGCGCACGTACACTCACACACATACACACGAGCTCATCCTCACTCTGAGCTGGTCTGAGCTGCTCCATGTGCTGCTGGGATGTAGATAAGAAAGCAGTCGAATACCCTTCCACTGCACACATAAGGCACTCATTACTGAGAGCAATATGCATGGAGAGACACTTAGAATGAGAAAGAGATGGAGAAGCACAAAAAAGGAGAGCCGGCAGTGAGTGAGAGGATAGGAATAGCATTGAGGCAGCGCCGCGTGCAGAGTGTGCAGAGCTTAGTTTAAAGAAGGTGATGCCATAAGGTCACTATTTTCCAAAGGGTTCAGGCCTGTCAGAGAGAGGCTCAAGCTGTAGTTGCACTCTCATCAATTCTTGGAACAGCCATAGTTTATGAGCGACCACAGGCAGTAGGAAAAAGTGTGGTACATCAGAGTCGATTATGACAAAACCAAGGACACAAGAGCCACTGGTGTACGAGCCCAGATGTGTTTTAAAAAAGCCTGCCATTTTATTTGATTCCTTCCTATCATCTCCTCAACACTTTGAAATATCTAAGCTTCACGAAGGTGTTGTCTGAGGCTCAACACCAGCATATATCGGATGACTCAAGGATTCTCTTTGAAATTATTTTTGATTTCTTTTTTTTTTTTTTAAACACAGGTTTGCAAGCTAATCTCTTACCTGACTGTGAGGTGGGTATCCATGGAAACCAGGGTTTAACGGCTCATTGTTCTGCAAGAGACAACACAAGGAGAAGAGAACGGGTGAATGGCTGGGCTGTTGGAAAATGAAAGGATGCAGCATGGCAGTCCAAAACTTTTGTATTTCAGGTGAAGTGCACTCCAGAAAAAGTGACATGCTTAAAAAGAAACATTACAAAAGGATCAAGAGGATGGTGCACGGGGAGGGTGACAACCAAAAAAGAATTTTCACTAACTGTCACTGTAAATCAAAAACACCATGCATGGGCAAAGCAAGAGTTTACAAGTCAAAAACATTTTTTCCACATAATTTTATTTCATTCAGTAGGTTTTGGTCCATTTATGCAGTTTGTACAATCCACCTACTTTCATCTTAATTTTAACTTTAAAGTGAGTTTTATATAACCTGACTGGCACCATCTGGTATTTGAAATACCATCTGGGGGCAGACCAAAACCAAAACGATTTAAGTTGAGGCATCTTCTGTAAAATCTTTGCATGTGATTCGATATAGAGTCTGTCCGTCATCTTGACTGACGCACCCCTTCAGCCACTC
>JAPTYR010000030.1:3281136-3296363 GCA_029814505.1 Siphamia roseigaster | reverse complement strand
TATGTTGTACACAAACAAACCAACAAACAAACCAACAAACGCCGGCAAAAACATAACCTCCTTGGCGGAGGTAATAAACAGTTTAAAGTTCATGTAAAATTATGGCTGCTTTCATCTCAGAAGTGACGTCACCTGTAATAATTATGTTAGATGTTTGTGTTGTGTATTTCTCTGTTTATTTTGTTTTTATCTTGCTTGATTTGACCTGTTTTTATTTTTGTCCGTGGTAAATGTGTGTAGTAATTTTATGTTCACCTGCCTTGGGACAGCGGATAAAAATGAGCAGTTATGCTAACTCTTTACATTTTGTATTTTTTACTTGTGTTCATTAAGATGCAAAGTACCTATCAAATAAAAGGAAGAAATTTAAAAAGGAAGAAATATGAGAAACAGTATCTGATGGTACCTCCTATTCCCTGTTCTCATGTAGTGGAAACATGAAAAAAGGGACACCAACAAGTGACGGCTCCACACAAAACATGGACTCAAGCACAAACTTGATGAAAGGGCAGGAACGAAGCATGAAGTCATGTGACAAAAGAAAACCAATAAATCATTTCTTCTTTACTCATCTATGTACAGTCACATTTTTACAACAGAGCTCAGATCTGTGTAAGAGCATAAAGTGTTGTTTATACTTGTGCAACAATTATCATTCACATCCAGGAGTAATAAACCTGGAGGGCCTCTATCAACACCTGCATAAATAAGTGGATTTAATATTAAATGCATCAAACTTTCATCACAAATTCCAAACCAAGGCTACAGAAATTGTACAATTATGCACACTTTTCTATTCATCCATTGATGATGTACAGTACTCTTCTCTTTCTGCAGTAATGCTGCATAAAGATAAAGAAAAGATAATAAGGCTTTTGTGTGCTTAGTTTCCATGAGGACGAGCTGAAGTGAGCGCGAGGGGGAGGACGTGGCAGGGAGTGAAACTTGGAAGTACAGCCGTTAAGGTGAGCCGAGACACAGCCAACACACAGTCAGAGTGGCTGCAGAAATGCTGTGTGAAATTAAATTGGAATGTCTAAATAGAAAAAGGCACAAACAGCCTTGAGGCAACAAATTAGAGTCCATTTACCGAAGGCCCACTAATGAGAAAGTGGCCTCCCACCAAACAATGAAACAACACTGCTTCCCAGATGAAAATTTATTAGAGGTGATCGAACCTATTTGGTGGCGAGTTAGCTGCAGAACTGCCTTAAATTAAATGCTTGCATCGAGTTAGGGACATTGTGTTTACCAGTCGATTATTTAAGGGCAAAATAATCAGAAATGTAGTTTTGAATAGAGGCAGATTTGTAGAAGCGAACCCTCCAAATCAATTGAAAGAAAACGAAACATGTTTTAACAGACACAAAAATGTTTGTCATTAAAAGCACCATAAATACATTTCACATGGTTTTCAAAGCAGAGACCAAGATTAAACATGAAGTCATGTGAAAGAATTAACATGTTAAAACATATACAGCATGTCTTCAAAGTCGCTTTGCAATTTAAAAAAAAAATGCATTACAAAAGCAACTTATATATGGTATGTTAAACAGATTTGTTTTATGTACTCAGTGGTTATTAAAGTGTTTAATCAAATTCTATTTGTGTATTTCAGGTACCCTATTGATGAAATAGGTTCGGTTAAATAAAGCCCTAAAATGGCGACTCCTCATGAAAAGGCACAATGTGTATCATGGTTTACTGAAATAAACTCGAAACGACAGGTTTAAATATGGAACTTGCACTTACATGATGTTTAACATTTATGTCATATCCCTTATTTTAAGGTAACAATAAGGTTTAGGATTACTTGTGACGCCAGTGAAAAAAAATATAAGCATATGTCAAATGTGAGGAACAGGTTTTTTTTTTTTATCCCAAATAAATTACATGATGATGTTTATTTATTTATTTATTTTTTTCCAAAATACAGTTTTACATATCTATAAAGTTACCGTTTGTTCAACATAAAACTTCAAATTCAGTGTGAAAGGACTTGTTCCAGCTCATCTAATGCAACCTTTACCTCAGCATATTTAATCTAATGTTTCAAGACCGAGAAGAACAACAAAAACCAGTAGAAGTCTGGTTCTGTTGAAGCTGTAGACATTTTCAGAGAATTTGAACAGATAGTGGAAAAAAAAAAAACCTTAAAATGATGTCACCTCTGTGTAAATGACGACAGCTCAAACAGGATGAAAAACCCACTGACTGTTATACAACTGTTTCCAAAATGAGACCATATGGGACACAACCAGAGGGGCTGAACTTCACAAATAATAGAAGTTGTGGCTCTTGCTGTGCACTTTCCTAAAGTTGACATAGTATATTATTGTTCTAAGAGATGTCAATTAGCAGAAAACAGACAGCATGTTTAAAATCCCCCTTGTTGTATTGTATATGTCCAACTACTGTATGTTTAAATACCCGTAACTGCAAGCTTCAATCTTAAAAAAAAGTAACCAGTCATTACAGATTGCTCAATAATATAATTTTAAAAATATCATTTTTTTCTAATTGACAGCCACAAACAAAGTGAAACCCAATGCACTTGTGACATCAGATGCTATCAGATGCTACATGTAATTGTAGACAAAAACTGCTTCTCCTACATGTATATCTTTCTCTTGGGTAAACTTACAGCTCCCAGACTCCTGTTTGTCCTCTTCCTCTTTGTTTCGTTCAGCCTCTCTCTGACTGTTCCAGGTACACTGGCTTGGCTGGCCGGATGCTCTGGGTAAACTGACAGGAGACAGAAAAGAAGCATAATATCTGAGCCAGTGATTTAGGAGTAAGGAGCTAATGAAAAATGAGATTCACTAAAAAAAAAAAAAAATCACACAACAGTATGAAAACCAACCTCTCCTTCTTTACCTTGTGCTTCGGACAACGCAGTGAGAAGTTATCTTCATTCAAAGAACAGTCTGGAGGTGAGAGAGAAAACATCAACCCTGTACAGACACTGCTACTAAACTGACAGCTGTGGTTTACATCTGTATTTTTCATCAACCTCTGGCAATTATCACTGCTCACCTGCTTCAATCGCACAAAGGTAGTGGTAGCTTAGTGTACAGCCTTTACTGTAGCAGCCCAGGGTTGAGCCAACCATCTCACAATGAGAGCAGCACTAAAAGAAAAACAAAAAAAAGAAACAGAAGAAAATGAGTCTCAAAATGTCAGGTTATTACAGGCATACAACCGAAGCTACACGACACCTGCAGAGTGTGTTAACAATTCCTTATACTATGACAAGTTGAACATCACTGACTTTTCATCCCCCCCTTCAAACATTTGTTTTATATTATGAGTATTTTTTTTTATTATTATATGCTTCAATGATAAATTGCATTAAATCTTACATACTTTGAAAATATGAGTCAGAAGACAAACACCAAAAAAGCAGGTTAACCTATCTTTTCAGGATATACACAAGGTTGTTGAATAGCTTTGTCCATCAGGCTGTCAGGATGCTGAACTTTGTCCACTACCTCCCCCTTCTGCCCCCTGCCTCCGGACTGCAACCCACCCCCACATTTACAACACAAAGACTACCTGAACCGTTTTGCACAAAGACTCAGGAGACTCCCTTCTGTGATACTCTCACATTGCTGACTGTCTACTGCACTTAATTACAAATACTGGACTACTGTCATAACTGCTGCTGTTCTGGTCTATAATTCATTTCATAAGCTTTGCTGTTTGGCACTACCACTGCTATTATAAATAGACTTACATAGACACTGCATATTCTATTACAGTTTATTCTTTATACCAGCTATTTATGCTTATTCTATTTGTTTTACCTGTTTTTAAACCATTTCTTGCAGATTTTTTTTTTCATTTACAGGGTTAGAGAGAGATATGTCAATTCTCTGTTCACAATTTAATCAAATACTGTATCTAGAAAACTAAAATCAAGCAGCTCTTCTGATTTAGTCACTGTTGATTATTTTATTCTGGAACCATTTTATCTGTAAAACTGTGTTAGATATTAAAAGGAATATGCTGAAATTGAACTAACCCTCTACTACCTATTTGTAAGGTGGCTAACATAATTCAGTGGTACACATATTCCCTACCCTATGAACAGGCATAAAGCTGTAAATCTGAGTTGTCCCAAACCTAAACAGGTCAAATGTAAAAGGGGACACTCACTGTTTCTCTGGCTCCATCTAGTGCCTCCTGCAGGCCATACAGTCTCCCATTGACGAGGTACACTCCACTGGTCCACACTATGCATCCTTCGTGCACCCACAGCTCCTCTGGGTCCATGGGCATCTGAGGCAGCTGGGCAAGTTGGGCCAGAGGTCCTAGGGAGTCTAAGGCCGGCGGAGGGGGCTGGAATGGCAGGGACGCCTTGCTGTTGGAGGGCACCATCCTCGGGGAATCCTCACTAGATTTATGCCTCCTTTTAAAGCGGGGGTGTGAAGTGAGCTTTCTGTGCTGAGGTCGTTGCTGGGCTTCGTCTACAGGTGGTGGTGGTGGTGGTGGTGGTGGAGGAGGTGCATGCTGCTGCTGCTCCTCTTTCTGCTCGCTTTCAAGGTCCGACTCTCTCTTGAGCTCAGGAATGGGTCTGCTATCTATATTCATGTCCCAGCTTAGAGATGATGTTTTACTGGTAGTGGAAGAAGAGGAGGAGGAGGAGCAAGAGGAGGCGGTGTTACTGAGCGTGTTAGCCACGTGCATCATCATTTCCTCCCTTCCAGCTGGATAGGCAGTTGTGACTGTCATAGTGAGAGATGTTGGATTTGAATCCAGGCTGATAGCATAGTCACTCTCAGATGAGGGCTTGGCAAACTGGCCCTCTTGTGTCTGTGTGTCTTGGATAGAGCTTGGAGTATTCGTGTCTGAATTTGGTCCTGTTTTGTTTGTGCCTGCGGTTGCCTGACACTGTCTGACCTGCGGCTGGTTCTTGGGGAGTTTCGCAGCGTATTCAGCTGGATAGAAAGGCCCGTAGAGATCTCCGAGGTGTTTGTAATTTGCCCATTTCTGACATAAGCAGCAAAGCAGTCTGCCAGAGTGATTGGTCTCTGTAATCACAGGGCCTGAAATAACATAACCAGATGAAGGAAGTGCTTTTCCCGACTGAAGTGTAGTTTCCACCTCATCTGTCTCTCTTTTCTCAGATTCTCTGTCTCTTCTAGATAACTGGAAAGAAAGAGCTGAGGTCAGGACAGAATCAATTCCACTCCCGCCAGCTTTCCCTCCAACTGCACTCCGCTCTCCTTTCATCTTGTCCTCTTCTGCATTTACAATGGTGCACACAGCCCCGATCTCTGGGATTTTTTTCTCTACATGTATGTGTGGAACAAACAGGCCTTTTCTGTTTGGATCCGCAAATGCTCTGTTAGTTAGACTCCCTCCTGACCCTAAAGGTAGATCTGGGTCATCTTTGGCCACTGGTGGTGCTGGTGCTGGTACTGGTGCTGCTGCTGCTGCTACTGCCGCCGTTGCTCCTCTCCTCCTCCTCCTCCTTTGCTGTCCTCTTCCTTCTAGCGGTTCGTCTTCATCTTTCACACCTCTGCGTCTGCGCCGCACAGGTTTGACCTCAGTCTCTGGTTGTGTGTCTTCACTCTCCAAGTCCACTTTGACTACCTGTGTTAAAACAGGCGGGGCAAGTGGAGGAGTGTTTTTCTTGTCCAGCAGAGGGGGTGCAGCAGAGGGTGGGGTGCTGCTGGTTGTTTGCACTGTCTGTGGGCTCATGGCAGCAGCTGGAGTTGGGGTGGGCGGGGCAGGTGGAGTACTAAGAACTGCTGTCTGAGTCTGGCTTTGAACCTGGGCTTGAGAAGGTGTCTGTGCCTGAATCTGGGCTTGATTCTGAGCTCGTTTTTGTTTATTCACGCTTCCCACAGGCCTACCCTTCTTTTTGCCAGATGGGAAATAGCCTTTTGGCACAATACTCTCTGGTGGCTTCGAATCCTGCGGGGACAGACTGGACCTACTGGATGACATCTGATGTTGTCTGTTCAGCATGTGTCCTTGAACCTGGCTGTGATGGGGTGGGGTGGTTCCATAATAATCACTGCCAGGATAATCATCAAATCCAATGCCAGATTCTTGAAGTTTCTGTCGAAGTAGGTTAGCGGCGGACTGCTCTCCTCTTCGTGTCTCAAGCTGCTGATATGTGTTGGTGAAGTGCTGAATGTCTGACAGGGCAGATGAGGACGGGGGTGGGGAGCCCTGGACTGGGCGGGGAAGAGGTGGAGGAGGTGGTAAAGGTCCAAGTAAAGCAAAATCTTCCTTGTCACCAGACGCTGAACCCACAGCAGCTGCTAATCCGAAGTCAAAGTCTTGTTGTTTGATGGCTTGAGATGTCTGATGAGGATCACATGGGTAGGCCGATGGGGGCAAAGGCCCAGCCTCATCAACTCCTCTAAAAGGAATCATGTCATTTAATGAGTGGCTTTCATCCATGTAACTATCATCCCCTCCTGAAACCCTAGGGAAATGTGCTAAGTCTTGGTCCTGTGAATCACTAAATGGTTGTATTTCTGAGTGAGAGAAGCCCGAGTAATGATTTGACTCATCAGCATGGCTTGCTGGCTTTTTAATATTTGGTGTGATTTTCTGCACTATTGCCTCTAGTTTCAAACCTCGTCCTTTCCTGGTAGGCAAAAGTTTGGCATTACCACCTGATGGTGATAGTGCCTGTGAGTAGATGTTTTCTCCGGGCAAAGGGGATGACAGTCTGGGACATGGAATATCTGAACTGCCTGAGTCATCCTCATTGTGATGGCTCGACTCAGAATGAGCCCCAGGAGAGTGATGTGAATTTGTGGCTCCCCTCTGCTGAGATGCGTCCTGGAGTTGCCTTTTGGCAGGAATAGGAGAGATAAAAGAACGGACTCTCCTTCTCAAAATTAATGGATTTGTGTCTGCAGAACCCCCAGCTTTAGTCTGACGCTGCTGTACCTGTGGTGGAGTGGAGATCACATCAGTTGGTGGCTTAGCAGCACTGGATGGGGGATTTGAACATGGGCGTTTGGCCTCCTCAGCAGCTCCTCCTCTGGAAACATCAGACTCTGGAGCATTTGTGGCATGGCTCACTGGTGGAGGGACTGGGTTGTGTGAAGCTACAGGAGGGGGAGGGAGAGCAAGAGAAGGAGGTGGCTGAGCTCTGTAAAAGGGATCTGCTTCGATAACTCTTGCCCCATCTCTGCCAGAGTGTGCTGCTTCCCACATTTTCATGTCATAGTAAGCACTTTGATGATGAAGGGATGGTTTGTTTGCATGTTCACCTGCCACATCTGCTTGCGAGATCATCCTCTGTCTCTGCTCTGATTGGCTGATCTTGTGTCTTCCCGGAGAGGACCCTGGCTGCATCATTAGGTCCTTCGACGGTCGGCTCATTGCTTTTACCCAGTCATTCATATCGTGGGGGTGATGAAGAGGGGCACGAGGGTGAGGATACATCTGCATTTTATTTGCAGGTTGAGACTGTGGGGATAAATTGTGGAATGGGTGGTGGGAGGGGAAGTGGGGGTTGTTACGTTGCATCATGTTGCCATCTCTCGTGTCCCCGTATCGATAGCCAGGAAAAGCACTGGTATTTCCAGTTGATAAATCAACACCACGTAGATAGGACTGATGCCTTGATGGAGAGGACAGAGGATTAGTACTCATAGGATGAGGAGGTAAGGTGGCAACATCAACATTACCTCGCCTATAGGGGTCAGTGTTCATTACTACAGTTGAATGAACAGACTTTGAATGATATTCTAAATCAGGCTCATTAGCACCTCCACCACCATGATGAACACTTTGTAAATTTACTGCATCTGGGCCAGTCTCTTTTGATGCCATTTCCATTTTCACCACTTGTTTCTCTCCAGTATCCTTTTTACTCAGATCATTGGCTGCTGCTGGAGAGGAAAATGGCTGTTGAATTACAGAGGCTCCACTCTGACTTTTCTCCCGCTCCCTCTCTCTGTCGCTTTCCCTGTCCCTCTCTGGTGTACTGCGTCTGTTTGGCGACACATCACAGATGACAGAGCGCCGCTCTGATGGGGCTAATATGGAGCCTGATGATTTCTGAGACTCAGTTTGACCAGTGCTGCCTGTGAGTGGCTCTGGCTCTTGCAAAAGGAGCTCCTGCACAGCAGAGGAGTGAGTGGAGACATTAGACAGCGCTTTTCTCTGTGGCAGAGAATAGTCAGCTAAGTTTATATGTTTTGGTGGGGGTTGCTGAGATTCTGTAGCATGTGTTAAATTACTTTGGGACCCACCCACTTCAGCTTTTTCAGTATTTTGCATTATCTTTGTACTGGACACCTCTGATTTTACTGAGGACTGAGACTCTGTGGCAAAATCAGGCTCATTTCCATGCCTCTGGCCTAGATGTGGGGGCTTTCCAGAGCTACCCATTTGAGCAGAAAGAGCCTCAGTTATTCCAGTTTGCATCCGCATACTTTCAGACACACCATATGGGTGTCTGGTTTGAAACTGCTGTGGGAGATTGGCAGGATATGCTTGTTCTGGTCTGCTGTAACGTCTATCTAAATTGTAACCTTGAAGAACCTCTTGCAAAAGACTTGGAAATTGCTGCATTTGTGAATTATCCTCATGACCTTTAGCTGCTGCTCCCTGCCCCCTCTTTCCAAAAGCCTCAGCACCAGAATCTTTTGGATTCATAGAGCCAAAACCAGTTTGTGATTGTTGGTACCCTAAGTATTTGGAATTTGATTCTATTACACCCCCTGGGCCCGTCCTCCCTCTGTTCTTCATTGACAAATCTGAGCCATATGTTGATTCAGGGTAGCCATATTTCTGTGGTCCAGGCTGCAGTGGGTTTTGAGGCCGCCCAAAATTCGATTTCTGATGGTGGGAAGAATAGAGACTCAGATCTACACCTTCTTCCCCGTTATGGCTGCTGGACTCCCTTATGTATGAATGTGATTGCTTTTCTTCTATGCAGTTGTCTTGGCTTTGCTTGCTTTTTTCAGTGTGGCTTCCATCAGACCGAGCTGAAACAATCACACCAACACCACTGGCACTTTGCTGCTCCTCAAACATGTGCTTTTCTTCTCTCTCATTATTTTTTAATTTGGATGCAGTGAGCAACCGGTTTTCTTTATCCTGACCATTTGCAGTATTGACGTGTTGTATTTGGCTGCTGCATTTCTCAGATTCATCACCTGCACCTTCACTTTCCTTTTTAATTACTTCATTTTTAACTTCTGTTGCCTTCCTATGTTCCCCCCTGTGGTCATTATAGGTTAAACCAAGTTCTGAGACACAGTTTGGCTGTGGAGGAGGAACACAAGAGGTTGTGGATGAAGGAGATGAGGAAACTGGAGGTGTTGAATGTGATGGTGGGCCAATCTCTGAAGACTGACATCCAAAAGATGGGGATGATGAAGAAGGAGCATTAGCCTCAATTGTCTTTGTTTCAGAAATAACACGGTCTTTTGACTGTGAATCAGAGGTGACTGTTTTAAGATTTGGCATTTGTCCAACTTGCGGTTGGCTTTGATTCTGTGACAGTGGGGGATAAACACTGGGTTCAGACCCACTGCTTGCTCCACTCATTTGCCTCACCCTCCCATGTTCCTCCTCAGAAAACTGCTCATCTCGTTCCATCTTGGTCCCCATTGAGCCTCCTGTGGACATTAGTGAGGAGTCTTCATCAGCACCAACATCTAAGCTAGTAGTGTCGCCAACCCCTGCTCCACTTCCATCTTTAACTGTGCTCGTACTTGAGGCTGCACTTGCATTTCTACTCCTTGGCTGTGATGGGGGAACATTATGTGTTGCCTGTTGCATCTGTCCACCATCCTTTCCTTTCTTCTGTGAAAGCACTGTGTCTGTGAGGAGCATGTGCTGAACTGTGTTGGGTAAATTGGCTACTTGTGAACTCAAGGCATTAAGACTATTCAGGCCAGCATCCTGCATTTTGTCAAGTGGAGAAGATGAGTAAACAGATGACCCTTCCTCTCGGGATCCAATTCCTGTGCCCAGACTAATTTTGTTGCGTCCTGTTGAAGGAAGACTGCTCCCTCCAACTGCAGTCATGGTGTGAGCCTTATGACTGCCACTGCTACCACAACTACTGATGCTGCTGTTTGAATTGGGCGTGGGGCTTAATTGAGGCATGGTTTGCAATAATCTACCATGACCATGGCTGCTACGGGGGTTTGTTGTAGGAGCATGTGAAGGACCATGACCTGAGGGGTTTCCATGTGCCTCTGAGACACCCATCAAAGGAGAAGGAGAGGAGCTACAACTAGGAGAATGCACTGCAGAGGCAGCTGGGGAGGGGTTGGATATTGGACTAAAGTTTTGGTTAATTTGTGCCTGTTGCGCATTGGGATGCATCGGAGATTTGGCTAATTCTATTGATGTTCCTTGAGGTATACCGGGATTGGACGCTTGATGATGTTTAGCATATACAGAACTTGGAGATGGGCCCTGGTGCTGCATCTTGAGTGAGTTGTCATAACCTACCCCTAAATTGTGCTGCGAATTGCGATGCTGTAGTGTGGCTTGCTTGTGGAGTGAATGTGTCTGAGAGGAATATCCAGGATAATTTGAAGCATGGTAACTCTGTTGAACATTCTCCATTGGCCCCACATTGTTAGCAGCAACTGAACCAGAGACTGAGTTTGAACCAGAGTTGACAGTGGGAGAACTGTTGACTTTGGGATCAAACCCGGTGCTAGCAGCCCCGTCGAGATATCTCTGCGGAGGGGGACTGTACATTCCTGATGACCCTGTGGATGCTCCACCCTGTGGGGAGTAATGCGGATACTGAGGGGTCATTCTGTGCCCAGAGTGAGGATAGCTTCTATGCTGCTGTCCATGGTGGACAGATGGAAAGGTCTGTCCATGCTGGCGGTGCTGCAGTTGAGAACTTGGCACTGACTGCATTGCAGGGTTCTGACTCATGTTGTACTGGTGAGAAGGAGAGAAGGCTCCAGCGCCAGCACCTCCACCTGAACCAGCAGTGGAACCATACTCTACTGGATATGGCGACATCAGCCCAGAAGATGGCGCAGCACCAGATCCAGTATGCCTGTACTGGTGAGGTATATGTCCATCGATATTAGGGTATCCAAAGCCGGTGCCAAATGCCATGCCACCTCTTCTGAGCCTGTCCTTCCCACCCATTGAAAAATAATAATCCATGGCATCCTTTCTGTAAGGGTTGTTACTGTTGCCGCTGTGAATGTTACCCTGTGGTGGCAGCTCTACGGCTCCTCGGTTTCTAGCACTGTAAGCTAGCATGTGGCTGGCTTGACTTGGGTGGTGATGGCCTCTGTGCAGGCTCTGCTGTTGCATCCCTGCATAATCATCTGTCATCCTTGGGGAAATCTGGGGTTCTGCTGGCTGAGAGGAATACGGAGGTCCTCCTCCGCCCCTCCCACTGAACCCAGGGGGGAGGGAGGGGGGAGCTGGACTGTTAGAAAAATTCTGCATTTTCTTTTCTTTTTTCCCCCCCAAGTTTGGATTAAAAATGGAAATGTCTGTCAGTGTCTATACCAGGGAATGTTTGTGATCAGAAACTGGAAGGCTTATGGCAGTAACCATAAATGAAAAATGCGAGTCTATGGCCTGGCAGTCAAACAAGAAAATGCTTTTGAAATCCACCAAAGACTTGAAGCAGAGGATTATAGATGGCAGATGTTATCACTTTTTGTAAAACCAAAACAAAACAAAAACAAAGAAAAACAAAACAAAACTCGATGAGGAGGACTTTGTCGATGCTTAAAAAGGCCAAATGGTAAAAATATTCAATTTGACAATAGTATTTCCACTTACAAAAGTGAACTCAAATATGGATCTTAAAAACTGGAATTTAAAAAAAAAGACTAAAAAAAGATACGTACTAAAGCAGGTTTGTGTTGCAGAAAAAAAGTACAAGATTAAAAGTGCACAGTCATTCCCATGAAGCTGAAGCAGTTTGGCACTGAGTAAGCATTGATGTCATTAATGACTGATACACCAAGATGTGAGGCATTCAACCTTAGATGTCTTTAGATGTACACACGCTGCTTTAATACCAGCTCAAGCAAGCAGAGCTATGTTAGGATTAAATTGTGTTGTGATCCAATAGCATCTTGTGCAAAAAAAAAAAAAATTCTCAATAAAATTATTGAGTGTGTTCCATCACAGCAATGCTTCAGTTCATCAACATGTGTAACTTTGCCGTGACCTGACTCACACCAGTGTGAGATGTAAAATGTAGAAACTTGAATCCAGAGATCTGAATGCAGACCTTCACTAAACACTCCCAGAGGCACACACTCCATTGACATTCTCTCCAGTTCTTGGATAATGAGTGTGATATGTTTTGTGAGGTTCTTTTTCTTGGTCATTCCCTTTCAAATACTGCTTCATTTCATTTTGTGTGGATTTCTTTTAGTTTCTTGATTCATCTGGACTGCAGAAGTCTTTGGTCCCTATGAAGTAATTTTTCTTTCCTCGTCTCTGAAGCCAGAGTCTCCTTGGTTCTCTTCTGTATCTTTAGCATTTAGTTGTCTTACCTTAGTTTTTTTCTGTCAACCATCATTTAATTCTACCTAGTTCCATGGCAACAATTTCCCAAAAGGAGGGTAATCCATTTATTCCACTTCAAGTTCAGTCAATTCAAGCTTCACTTTTCTGTTCGTCTTCAGTATTTCCATGCAGATGAGTTCATTTCTCAGGAGCCGGTGGCCACAATCCTTCACAACTCTGGAAATAAAAAAGATGATTTAAAAAGTTAGCATGCAAACAAGGCAGCCATTACAATTATCAAGCACTGTGATAAATTATATACAACAAAAGAAATGCATTGTGGTCAAATATGAATACTAAAAGCTCTTTTAGAATGAAAGTTTAATATTCGGCTCATAAAATTCATTAATTTATAGAACAAATTGCATATTTATAACTGTAAATATGGGCAATAAAATGAAATTAATTTCTGATTTGGCTTAGGATTTTGCCAACTTGTATTATTAGATTTCCATTTTACAGAAGCAAGGTACAGCTGTATGAATTATCAGGTAATGAACTCTGTTGGTCTTGGATTATACATTATAATAATTCAGGATTTCCAATAAGTGGATATTAAGTGACCTGTCATAATAACTACATAGATAAAACAAATATAATGATAACCACAGGTGATAGCCCTGGTTGCACAG
Source organism: Siphamia roseigaster (assembly GCA_029814505.1). NCBI lineage: Eukaryota > Metazoa > Chordata > Actinopteri > Kurtiformes > Apogonidae > Siphamia > Siphamia roseigaster. The sequence continues at coordinate 3,283,233 of JAPTYR010000030.1, read as the reverse complement.
ACCATTCGTCCAATTCATTACTGACTTCACAGCTTTGATCCGTAAATAGCACGCTTCCCTCATATCAACAATACTTTTTTTTAACATGCATTGAGAGTCCATCCTTTACTGAAGCTTTAACAATGCATGCCTCGGCTGTCTCTTTTGACTGATAACAAACAGGTCTATTGGGCTGAAAACTGGGTTAGAGGCAGCATGCAATTAAAGCGACAAAGTGAAGCAGCGAGGGTCACAAGCAGTTCTTCACATGTAAACAAACAAGCTTACAGAGCAAGGAAAGGAGGGGTCCATCTCCACCACTTTACAACACCCCTAAAAACTATAAACTCTAAGTGTATTTAAGTGGTTTTAATGAGCTTTAATTATTAGTGGTGATAATTAAAGGGGATGATGCCACCTTTATGGGGTCAGTACCCATAAACGCAGTCTGCTTTTAATACAATGTAAAATAGTTAATGATCCTAAAACAACTTTAAGTGACTATTATTACTTGATCTATGCCACACAACAAGTCTTAAACTGCAAGGATTACAACTATTCATCTCATTAGTATTATCTGTCAGTCTGTTTTTGTTATTATTGTGAACCTCTCATCACTAGTGCAGTTGTGCCATGAAAGTGATGAGCAGGTTAATACATATGCTGGGGAAAAGAAAGACCAGAGGGGCAACAAAATCAACTGATCATACCTCCAGCTGCCTTACAAATACTGCCTTCATCAAACAGGTCACATCTGAGCCTCTAAACTGTTGTAGACAGAGGGAGGAATGGTCGAGATAGATTATATTTTCCTTCTCCATCCGTCTCGCTAGCCCATACCTTGATTACTAATTAATCACAGCAGCTCATTGTGCACGACGAGACGGCATCATCCACAATACACACAACAGTGCAGCAATAATAAAACTGCAGTCAGTCAGCAAGTCAATCAGTTGCAGAGCTCCTAACTGATAAGAGCCTACGCAATAGTGATTAAACGCCATCTCGGTTTTTATTCTTTTAATGGTGTGCCGTGTCAAATGACTATAAACCCCACATATGCGTTTGTATCACATCCTTTCTTAGCTACATTAGCCCACAGCAATGTATACGCATTACTATTAGCTTTGTAGTGCTGCCTGTTTTAGCTATGGAAGGTTAGCTTTAGCTAAAATACCTCCTTTACAGCAAACTGAACATGCGAGCAAGCCGCATATGTTGGGAGCTAGCTAAGCTATAACCACTACTTAGCACTTTAGCAAGCCCGCTAATTCGCATTTATTACATTATTACAACCTTTAGGGGCGTGTAGAAAACGATAGTTGAGGCAGGCTAACTCTAAGGCAGCCAAGCAGCAGTTAGCTACAAAAGAGAGGTGATTGGGTGCAGATGTTTCCCCCTCAGAAATTCACTGGGGCTGTGGGTAAATGTGTTAGCTAGCATAAATAACGTATACTAGCAGCAGACCTGATGTGGGTACCGCATCAGAAAATGATCATCACGCAGCCTCTCGTTTGTTCTCGAATAGAGATAACGTTGGTCAGAACAAGGCAAGTCAAACAGAGACAGGCTAGCTAACATACTCTAAATGCATACCTGAAAACGTAGCAATACAAGGCCCCTCGAAGAGTGAAAGGCTGTTTTGTGACAATCCCGCTGCTGTGGCAGGAAACCCCAGTCTAGAGTCGACTGCTCCGCCGCTTTTCCCTCACCCTCGTTGAGTCCAGACAACCCCGACCAGCGGCGGCGAAGTCGGGGGGCCCGTCACGACACTCAGATCCTGGGCCTTTCTTCCGATTCCCCCTTTTTTCTTTTGTCCTCACCTCCAAAAATGATGAGAGCAGAGCACAATCGGGGTGCCTGTAGGTCCCGTAACCAGTGAGGTCCATACACCCCCGCCCCCTCCCCTCTTGTTCCCTCTCTCTCTCTCTCTCTTACTCTCTCTCTCTCCCTCTTTCACACACCGCTGAGGTGATTCCACCTATCTCGAACTAAAATTAAACACATTGCCATCACACAAACCTCCACTAACCCATAAAGATCTCAAACATCAGTTTCCGCCTCTAAATTGCATTTGCATGCCTTCATCAGTAGCTCGACCTATTCGTTTTCCTGTTA
>JAPTYR010000030.1:2884884-2895261 GCA_029814505.1 Siphamia roseigaster | reverse complement strand
GCCGATTCCGATCGAGTCAGCAACCACGTGATCGGGCCCGATTTCCGATCACGTGATCGGATCGGGACATCACTAGTTATAACACAAGAAAATAAATACATGTCTAAATTAAAATAAAAAAAAAACATTCCAGATGTATTTGGATTATATCAGAGACAAGAGGCACTAAAGGGCATGTACTTAAATTCAGGCCTTCCATTCCACCACTGCTCACCAAATCCCAACGAATGAAAACATATACATTCATCTCTTCCAGTGGCAATGTATAACACTGTGGAACCCGGACATGACCCCTGAATAAAGGTGTAGCCTAACACTTCTTACATAATCATTCTGAAGGGTACATGTGTGGCCATGGGGACTGGAAAAGGGGGATAAGGGGGCAAAACATGGCAAGGCATTTGAGTTACGCAATGAGTTTATTTAATGGCTCCCTGAGGATACCGTCAGCCACGCGCGCAATCAGCATGATGTGTATTATTTAAACACTGACCTTTTTATTAATTACCGGCTTCTTCCGGCCTACTTTAATAACGAGCTGTGAGGCAGACAGCCCGTAGCACAGGTGGACCCTGCTGAGCTGCTCTGTGACATTATCTCATTAACTTCCCCCCTTATAATACTGCAAAAGAAGCGCGTGCATCATTGTGCTGGTGAGATCACTCCCTAGTGGCATAAGTTGCACGAGCCCGACTTATTAACGCTAATTAGTCATCACGTGACCCTTTTGCAGCAACACACAGAGGACGAGATATTGCCGAGTCGAATTTATACAAGTATAATCATCCAAACTGTAAAGAGATGATTTCATTTTCTGTGAAATTTGGTTTGTTTTACTTTATTTTTGCGTTTACGTGCGGCTGTTTTTGGTGCCTCTCAGCTGCTCGCGAGAGGAAAACACCTGAGCAGAGGAGACAACTAGTCCTTCCGTCAGTCACCTGCTTTGGACAAACAATAAAAGCTGTGTTTGGTCCCCTGGTTAGAAGGAATATTCACGTTAAAGGTAAGATTACACCCTCTTTTCCTATATAAACCTGTTTTAAAAAAAAAAGAAAAAAGCTTGACCAAGTTAAGTGTTCAGTATAATCCAGGTTTTGTTGACCTGTTGAGTACTGTGTGAGACTGTGGTTGTTGCCAGCCGGTGTTTTGTACCAAGAGTATCCATGCTGAGAATCGTTTCCCCTGGACACGGAAGCATAATTTCTCATACATCTCGGCCTTCCATAGCCTAATAAGGCCGTTTCTGCCATTGAAGAAAACAAAAGTCATCACAGTAATTCTTAATAAGTTTTTTTAAGTAGAAATTATGAGCTAAAAACTCAAAATAGTGAGAGAAAATCACAATTATCAGATGTCAAAATTGACATTAAAAACCAATTATGACGAAAGGTCATAATTATGAGATAAGAAATGTATAAAAAGTCGAAATGTGCAAGAGAAAAACACAATATTGAGATTAAAAGAAGTCATAATTCTGGGATAAAGTCATAATTATGATACAAGAAATCACAAGTATGATAGAGAAAGTCACAATTATGTGATAAAAGCCATAACTATAGATACAAAATACACACTTATTAGATAAAAAGTTGAAATTGCGCTCCCAAGGCCAGGGGAAACATTTCTGATCGGGGATACCCTTGTTGGCCGCATCTTAAAAATCTATGCGCGTCTATGCCAGACATTATGGTGGAGGCAAAAAACTGTCCTTTTACATACATTTCATGAAAAAATTGTCAAAATTATTTAGAATCTAAAAATAAAATCCATGAAATGATCATTACCAACTTAATTTCTCTGTTTTTACACCATCGCAAAATAATTTCCTTTAAAGGTCAAATAGTGTAAAATAGTTCCAATATATGTTACCTTTCAGATCAATGTGATGCATTTTGAAGAAAATTTACAAATTATTAATAATTTAAAGGTGAAGTCCAGAAAACAATACAGACCAGCTCATTTGTCAAAATAATTTCCTTCAGAGGTCAAAGAATAATTCCAGTGGATTACTGTTCACAGTGATGAGTACTATGATTCCGATGCCTTTTGAAGAAAATTTAGTGTCAGCAGTAATAATTTAAAGATGAAATACATGGATAATAAATAGTGACTGGTTAATTTATCTGTTTACACTTTCATAAAATAATTTCCTTCAAATGGCACAATCGATTATTGTTCAGTGATGACTACTGTGAGTCTGATGCATTTTTAAATAACTCTACTGTTAAATTTTGAATTAATTTAAAGGTGAAATCCATGAAATAATCTGTACAGATGGGCATTTTTTTAGACTTTGAACCCTAATAAAAGAACTTCCTCATGAGGTTAAAGAATTTCAGTTTTTTAATTTCAAGACTGAACTTCAATGTGAATATGATGATCCATTTACAAATCATTATCCCAACTAATCAAATCCTAATTTCCTTTCTGAACATATGCATGTGCACTCAGACATTTTTTTAAATGATTCACTTGTTGTCAATAATCATTTCAAAATGTATCTTTTTTTCACTTCTGAAGCCCTGCTGTCGCGATGAGGAGTAAAGTATCTGCAAATAGTTGGGAATGTGCCTTTTAAAAAACCCACACTAGTCCAGGGTGCACCATGTACAAACAATACAATTCACAATAAATTGCAGTTTCCCAAGGCTTTTTTTTTTCCAGGCAACTTTCAATTGTCTTACCATCACATTTTGCTTCTGTGATGGAAATGTACAACTGATTACTGTCTGATGTTTTGACCTGTGCTTGCACATAAATTGCACTGTTGCTATTTTAGTAGAACAGAATGTGCTTACAGATAACACCACAGATGGTTTGTGTACGTTGCTTTGTCCACAGACAACCAGTAGGAGCTGGCCATGAAGTGAAGTGAGCCTTTTTAAAGACAAAGAATGGGGGGTGTTAATATTTAATTTCTGTATGGACTAAGGATAGGCAGACCTTACCAACAGACTTTCAGTGTGTGTGACACATCACCTCTGAAAAAGTAGTAAAGGCAGAAAAAACAAAATATTATTGGCTAACATTGATTGGGCAAAGGGGGTTTATTCCAATTCCAGTCACCTTTCCTGGCTTCTTGGAGTTTGTCACTGCCCATCCCAAGATACTGCTCATGATGCCACCTTTCAGTCACACTGTCAGTAAAATTAAATTGTTCCAGAATTATGAAAATTATACAATCAGTCAATCAATCGAACATTATATAGCACTTTTCATACAATGAAATGTAGCACAAAGTGTTTTACATATAACATTTTGATTACTTTGTTTTTAAATAAAATGCATGTAATGTAATAATCTGCTGGAATTATGAACTGCTTACATCCAGTCTCCATTATCAAACATTCGTTTTGGCCCCTACCATAATATCTAGAATAGACACACACAGATTTTTAAGGTGCGGCCCACTCTTTATGATTGATGTGCCAGTTGATTGCATCATTATTCCAGACCTAACAGGGGCTCCGATCCTGGTGCCTCGATCTGAGGGGTCCTGTGGCGTGAAACTGGATCCACACAAGAACCGGACCGTCTTCTTTAGCAACCGATATGACAGCTGTTATACTCGGATTCAGGTAACTGCACTCAGGATCAAAAGCTTAAACATAAAACTAATGCTAACTCGGATTTAAAGCTCGTAGATGAGCTTTTTATGCGGTTTGTCACAAGCTAGAGAAAAATGGTTAATTTAATCCTGTGTTTCTAAATTAGTCGAATAGCTCTTGTTTGTTTGTATGTTTTTTTTAATTGATCAGCAATTGTTGGTTAAGTGAAGTTATTTTCATGAGATAAATGATAGAAAAGTGACTTCTGGAAGAATTTTAAATGTTGGATCACATCAAAGTCATGTGAAATGTAGAGGAGATGCATAAATTGTAACAGACGAGATTAAAATAAGGTGAAAGATGCAACAAGTCAAAAATGATGCAATTACATAAATGTTGCAACAAGATAGACATGACATAAAATAAACAACTAGACAAAACTGATACATTAAGATGAAAAGCCTTGGCTTGACTTGTCAGGTCCACTACTACCCCCAGTGGCCTGACTTATCAGTGGATGCCAAAGTTTTTTGATGGACAGATGAACAGACAGACGACTGATGACAATAACCTGTGGTCAGTGAACGCCAAACATTCAACAAGATGGAAATGACACTACAAAATAAAAATAATGCAACAATATGGACTTGGGGAAAATACTGAAACAAGATGAACAAAAAAGACACAAAACATAAACAATGTATAAGACCTACCAAGAGAAAAATGACATAAAATAAAAATCCAACAAGCTGAAAACACACATGACAAGATGAAAGTGATGGAACAATATTGACTTGATGAAAATGATCCAACAAGATGGACATAACAAAATACAAATGATGATGGAAATCACAAAATGATGCAACAACATGGACGTGATAAAAATGACACAAGAAGAATTAAAGAGTTAAGATTAAAGTGACATAAATGACACTAAATTAAAATTATGTAGAATATGCAAACTTACAGTATTTTTGATGGTGGCGGACGAATAAAAATGTGAATTGTATCTATTTTTCCACTGGTCTAATCAATGGATTTGATGTCAGGTACTGTTTACTTTCTTCTACAACATCTCCATGTCATCATTATGTTTGATCCACAGGGCAGTGAAGTGGTCATCCCTCTGCGTGTCCAGTTAAAAGGAGAAGATAGATGGTTCAGAGTTAATATCAGCTGTCCTCTGATCAAAAGACACAAACAGAGGACTCGACTAATGCCAACACGTGAGTGGAGGCAAAGGAGAAATACTGAATCTGAGTTGTAGTGCTCCTTTTTTGTTTCTTTTTTTTATTACTTAAAAGTTTTCTCTTTAACATCTGGTTGAGATAAGACTCTTTTTATCACACTGTGGGAAAGTTTCACAGTTAGCAGCGACATAAAACAAGCAAGTGCAGAGAAAAGAACAGATAGAAAAACCGCAAACAAGTGAAAAATAGAAAAAATTTGGTATTTGTAAAAATTAACAAGTTATGCTATGCATAAATCCCGCCCCTTGCATGTATTGCATTTTATTTTGGCATCAATTCAACTGATCTCAACAGTCATGTTTTTATATATATGACATTTCGCCAATTATAAGTAAATAACAAAAAAAAAAAACATTTTTAAATTAATTACAAAAAAAATTCAACTTTGCCCTACTTTTCCCAAAATGTAATGCCATGTATTCTCGGTCACTGATGATCTATATACCCAATTTGGTATTAATTCAACCAATAGTGTTTACACTAAAGTATTAACAAACCAACTGAACTCAAAACAATACTCTTTGACTCGCTTTCAGGGGGGGCAGGGTTATTGTTATTTACTTATGAAGAAATGATTCCTTTGCATCCAAAAACCAGTTGGATCTGTTTTTCATATATATATATATATATATATGTGTGTGAGACACATTTTATTACACTGTAGATGCTTTGCTTTCCCTCAGCTTTACCTGGAAGCTGTGATGTACAGAGAGCTCTCAGAGTGGACTGTGGCCAACCAGGAATTTCTAGTGAGTCCTGCTACAAACTCAGATGCTGCTACGATCCTGGTGACTTGACCTGCTACTACAAACTCAATTGTAAGGTAACTTCCCTCCCCCCTCCCTCCCCCAAATAAAATCAAACCGGTCAAAGCGTGTCTTTAAGTATTAAGAATCGTCTTCATTTTCCTGTCTGTGGATTCCTTCTCAGCTTGCTCTCTGGATGGACATGTTGTATTCGCTGTTAAGGCGACAGACACTGATCCACCTGTCGACCCCCGCAGGCTGATGGTAAAGGATCGACCACAGTGTTCTCCAGTTCTCACCACCTCAGACACGGCCGTCTTTAAAACTGGAGACACGGACTGTGGTGCCAGGATTAAGGTGAAAATGTAATTCTCACTACAAATGTGTTCTTGAATGCTACATATCACTGATTTGACAGATGACTGAGAATTCACTGACCCTGTTTACATGCACATTAAAATATAATTATCTGATTTCTGGAATTATCAGATTATGTAAATGGATAATGTGATATGATTTATCAGATAACCACTGTAATCTGATAATGAAATATCTGGTTAACACACCCAGATTTCTCCTCACTATTCTAATGTCTTTGTGCAAGTACACCTGTTAATCCGATTTATTTATTTTTACATCTGTGCATGTATAAACAATTCACTTGTAGAAAATGGATGTAGTTAAATATGAGTGGGAAAGAATAATGGGAAGTTTGGGTCTACCATCACATCATCATCATTAGGGACTGAAACATGTAAAGCACATTTTTTGTATTATTGCGCTTCTGAAGTTCATGTAAATGTGTCACATCTAAATTATAATTAATTACTCCCAGTTATCAAACTTTTATGGTCATTCAAACTCTTTTTTTTTTTAATGTATTTATTTACATTTTTTTATTTGGAAATTTCTCAGTGACAAACCATTTTACAAAACCTGACAATCCTAACCTAGTTCCTTCACCTAATGATTGCTTGTTTAAGAAATGTTAAGATTTGAACCTCAATACACTTCATACTTTAACATTTTGTTTGTCACACCCAGTGGCAGACATGGTATTTTTCATTTTTATGCAGGTGAGTTATGGAAGTGTGAGCATTACCTGTATCTGATGAGGCTGCTTCATACAGAATAGTTCTCACATGAGGCTCATTTACTTTAATTGAATTCAAGTAAATGGGCCTCGTGAAAATGAACGGTTTGCTCTCGATTTTCAAATAACTTCTTCTCATAAATCTTTGTGTCTCAATCCTTTCTTCCCTGGCCTTTAGGTAGATGGAGATGTGGTGATCTATGAAATGGAGGTGGAGGAACGCCCCACTCAAAGTACCACTAAACATTCTTCACTTAGGTACATTTGAAATACTTTATATACAGAGTATCTAATGTTAAGACAATTAATCAATGGAACCTGTCAGTGAGTGGGATATATGAGGCAGCAAGTGAACATTTATCCTCCAAGTCGATGTGCTGGAACCAGCAAAATGGGCAAGAAGAATGATCTGTTTTGGTAAGGGAGAAATTATGATAGTCAGAGTATCTCCAGATCTTGTTTTTCATTCCCAATATAAAGTGATTAGTACCTACTAAAAGTGGGCTAAAGAACAACAGGATCTCAACTACCTGATGACATAACTTTATTACCACCTGTCTACTATTGTATAGGTTCCTTTTTTTTCTACAAAAACAGTTCTGACCTAGAATCCACCAGACCCCTGAAGATGTACTGTGGTATCTGGACCAATATATTAGCAGCAGGTCCCTAAAGTCCTAGAAGCAAAGTAGTGGACCTCTATGAATCAGATTTATTTGTCCAACACCTCCTACAGATGATCAGTGGTCCTGACACTGGGATGTCCTTCCTTAAGTCAATTTTTGGTCAGTACTAACTTCTAAAGACCTGCAGTTGTGGAGCTGCTCTGACCCAGTCCTCACCATCACAATATGGACATTCCCTCCTGCGGTCACTGTCAGGCAGAAATGACCTCCAGTTCCGTATATTCCTGTACTCACCCTCTGCCTGTCCATGTTGGGTTGAATGGACCCTCTGCCCTCCCGCTGTTTTGTCAGATCAAAGAGGCCATATCTGATGCATGCATTTGTGACCAGTAAAATTGAATACTGTAATGCTCTCCTTTCTGGTCTAACCAAAAAGACCACTGCATCTGTTCTGAAACTCTGCAGCCCAGCTGCTAAGAACCAGAGAGCATATCACACCAGTGTTTGGGTCTCTGCACTGGCTCCCTGTGAGCTTCAGGATTGATTTTTTTTTTTTTTTTTTTTTTTTTTTTTAAGTGTTTTTTTTTGTTTTTAAAATTATTAATTGTCTTAACCCTGATTATTTATCGGATCTGCTTTTTACCTTATGGACCCTCAGGTCGTAATCTTTGAACTGTTCCTAGAGTTCACACTAAAACTCTTGAAGAGTTTTCATTTAGTTTTTGTGGCCCCAAACTCTGGAACAGTCTATCTGAGGTCTGGTGCAAGTGTCCATATTTTTAAAAGGAAACTTGCCTTTCTAGCTTAGCTTTTAATTAGATTCTTTTTACATTTTATTCTATTTTTATTTTTTACTGTACCTGTAACTGCAGGATAATGGGGGGTCTAATGTAAAACACTTTGTGCTATGTACAGTGTATAAAAAGTGCTATACAAATAAAGTTTGATAGTTCAAAGACATAAAAATAAGGCAACGGATGGGTTAAAGTTCCTTATGTTGCTTATTTTACTGCTTCAAAACTAAATATTCACTTTCTGCTTCATATATCCAAGCCAGTGAAAGGTACCATTGTAATGAAAGAATTGATATATCATCATAATTTATATTACCCCCCCACACCACTTACTACCAAAATGTTATTTGTTCCATGTGCCACTATTAACCATATTGTAATTTGTTCCTTGTGCCACTATTAACATGACTGAACATTTTATCAAAATCAGTCTGCAACTTTTTGAGATGTCTTGCTAACATATAAACAAACCCAGATTAAAACATACCCTTCTTTGTGGAGGTAATTAATGTATTGGGCCACATGTCTGAGCTTTACTCAAAGGATGGACATTACCAAATAATACTTAATTGTTTTGATGATAAAGAGCGCCATCTAACCTATAACTGCAGAGTCCACAACACATGATTATCTGTATTCATCAGTTAGTGACCCTTCATTTCCTATGGATGGAGGCATTGTCATTGTGTAAGACATGTTTTTCTATCTTGACTGTTTGATTTAGTCTCCAGGTTGAGTGTGAAAACCAGTTAGATTTTCAGCATGAAACAGATGTACAGTCCTCGTATGCTGTGACCAATCCACCACCTGCAGTTGCCTTGGGAACCATCAAAGTGCAGATGAGAATAGCAACAGGTATTAATATACCAGGCAGTGCTTTAATGTGCACTTACACCATATAGCCACTAAAGTGAGTTTTATTGTGTTTGAATAAGAACCTTAATGACCGGAATGATTAATTATTTGTCCTACTAGATGCATCTTTCACATCCTTCTTTTCTGAGGACCAACTTCCTGTGATTTTACCTCTGCGTGAACTTGCTTTCGTGGAGGTTTCCATAGCCCAGCCATCCCCAGATTCCACACTTTCCTTGCGTGTTCGGGACTGCTTCGCCTACCCAACATCAAAACATTCCGTGTGGACACTTCTTCATGATGGGTAAGGCTGGGGTAGATGCAACTTGATATCAAAATGTTATGTAGATCAGAGTAGACTTTAATTTTCTCCTCAAAATCAGATGCCCAAACCTTCTGGATAATATGAGAAGCTCTATACTTGTGGACAACCAAGGGAAGACCAACTTCCACTCCCAAATCAGAAGGTTTGATGTCAAGATCTTCACCTTTTTGGATCCTCATACAGGCCACCCAAGTGAGGAGGAAGTAAGGTTATGACATCAAATGTATATATTTCAATACGTGTCACTGTACCACACCTTTAACAATTTAACCTCTCATTTAGATGTATTTCTACTGCTTGGTGGAAATCTGCACACAAGATATTGACTGTGCACAGAAGTGCTCAATTTTTTGTAAGTATATATTTTCACTTTCTGCACTGTATGTACTCTAGTATATTTTAATCCTGACCCCAAATTTCTGGTAATTGATTAAACTAAAAACTTAAATATGGTGAGTTGAGACAATCACAGTGCATTAGACAGGACATTCTGAAGCTGAAAAACACTGGTAGTATTTATCACTGTGGTCTGTTTCAGATGCTGCAGCTCTTTCATAGAACAATAACCCAAACTATGAATTAAGTATTAATTTGCAACCTTGTAAATACAGGCTGGACTGACTATATCCTGACCAAGGAAAATATAATTCACACTTTGTGTAGTAATCTACACCTGGCTTTTCTGCCTCCCATCTGTAATAATATACATTATATAGACTAAATGTTGTCTAAAATTAATATTTTAAAGAAAGTAAACGATGACATGATCAAAAACAAACTAATTTGAGCAAGAAAGTCAATTTTGAATGTCGGGTTGCCAGGAATTTGCGATAACATGGGTTCACGAGCTGAAAAAGGTTGGAAACCACTGTTAATCTTTTCTGTTCTAAGCATCTGAGGGTGAGAAACAAAGAAGAGAAGCTGTGCCTACATCTGGCCACATCCAGATGATCTCCTTAGGACCACTACTGTGCAGACAGAATGACACCAACACAGAGGACCACCCATGTGGGACATCCAAGAAAGGTTAGTCCTCTTGCTTAGCACCAACCACAACAGGATTACGGTACGGACACACCAAACGCGGCGCGTAATTTCGCAACGCTCGAGCAGCGCGGAACGCGACGCGGAGTCCACTAG
>JAPTYR010000030.1:2819238-2830087 GCA_029814505.1 Siphamia roseigaster | reverse complement strand
CGTTTTTCATATCGACATCGAACATTTTGAGCAAAAAAAAAATCGAAAATCATTTTTACTCATATCGCCCAGCCCTATATTGAGGTATCATATACATGCTCAAAGTATCATTTTGATTGATTAGCTCTCCCCTGCGGAGGAAGGGAAAAGCCACGGGAGCGGTGATTCCCCAGCCAAACGTGCCGTTTGCCGTTGCTGAAGCACCAACGGATTTCTCCTCCAGGGCAATCTTTACTCAATGTAGATTACAATGTAGATTTACATTTTTCTTTGCAGAGTGCAAAACTATCAGCACAGCTGCACCCCAAGGCTGTGTTAGCTCAGCAGTAATTTTTACACTCTAAACAAATGATTGCACACATGTCCACCCCGGGAACCTGTTTTTTTAATTTTCTGACAACACCGCCATCCTCAGCCTGCTGCACAAAGACTCAAGCCCCTCCTCCTATTTCTCTGAAATGGAGCACTTTGTGTAATGGTGTGATGCTCATCATCTCACTCTGAACGTTAAAAAAAAAATCAAAAGAGTTGGTCTTAGACCCAAAATCAGTTGGGGATCACAGTCCTATGGTGATACATGACGCACCCATTGAACAGGTCAGTACATATAAGCATCTTTGTGTCTATTTAGACAACTATTTTAGTTGGAATGTCTACGTGTATTATTTGTGTTCCTGTCTCCAACAGAGGTTGTATTTTTTACGCAGACAGATTGTATGGTGTGGACAAGGACATCATGTTTCTATTTTATTAAACAGTATTAGAGCTTAGTCCATCATGGGATGTCAGCTTGGTTTGGCAACCTTACGGTTAAGCTGCAAACCGAACTGGCTCACTTATTGCACACAGCCAAGAGGGTGATGGAGAAGACTGACTATCAGTCGCTACAGTATATTTATGAGAACACAGTCCTTAGGCAAGTTCAGAGGATAGTGACTGATCCACTACATGTTCTCCATTCACAATATGAACTGCTGCCCTCAGGTAGAATGTATAGACTGCCTAACTGCAAGCTTAACCATTTTAAGAACTTATTTGGTCCCATCTCCTTTAAATTTTTGAACAAAGCTGCTTGAGGCCAAAGATTGTTTAATTTTTAACTTATTTATCTTTATCGTGGTTTTTTTTTTATTTTTATATATGATCTTATAGTCATGTGCAATTTCTCTTATGTTATTATGGTTTTTATTGTATGATCTTATCTTCATGTGCTGTAATTGTTGTTGAGATGGTATGCCTGTTGATACTGTTTGCCTGATTGATACTGTTTGCTACTGTTGTGGCTGTCAAGGCATTTGTGGCACAGTTGTTGAGTCCAAGACAAATTTACCCTAGTGGAACAATGAAGAGTATTGTAGAAAAATTTTAGGTGACAACAAATTAACACAGTCCAATAATATCTCGTCACACTTGGAGAACTATATGTAATATACTAGTAAATGCTGTTTTATCATTTCTTAAGTTCCTATACACAGCACGAATTATATCCATCTGTCTGTCTTTCTATCTGTCTAGTTCCGTCTTTATAGGTTTAACATCTTGTAAGCTGATATTTCATAGTGTCTGTTATTGTGAAATAATAGATTATACATCTGTATTATCTACTTTTCTACTAACAATTTAAAGAACAATTTAAATGTTTACCTTTTTTCATTAATAGTAGATATCCTCAAGATATATCTATGACTTTAATAATTCTGTATACATGATTATATTGAAGCTGGTTACCTTGTTAAAACCTATTAGAAGAGGAGTTACTCTCCTTGGGCCAAAGCTGGCCCAAAGACATAAACACCGGTGCCTTTTGACCCCATGTCGACCGGTGAGGTTGAATAGAGCCTGATGGGTCAGCAGTTAGGATCGACCACAAGTGATTAGCACTGTATGCAGGGCTGTACATTACCCACACAGAGGAGCAGCGTCCGACAGCTTCAGTGTGCTAAGTCACCACAGAGACAGAAAGGCACGAGAGCAAGCAAGAATGTTGTTAATTATTTTAATGTTTTGCGGTAATTACTTTGAAGCGGCTTCCTCTCACTGACCCGCCACATTTGGACAACTCAAAACAGCTGGAAATGAAAGCATTTCACCGCCTGAGTTTTATGAACATTTTAAATAATGTTTCTTTTTTTGGTTGAGAGTTATGATCACCTTGTGTTTCACATTACCTCCTAGCGCAGGCTTGTATGTGTTGCAGTGGATGGGCAATCACTGCTGTAGCATCAGCTTCCAATAATATGTTCGGAAGGGAGTTTCTAAAAGGTCTAATGCAGTGTAAATAACTGGCTTTTGCAGTGGTTGCATTTTGGCAGAATATACAGCAACAAATTTGTGCCTCTCAGAAGTAAATATAAAAAAAAAGCATGAGCTGACATTCAAACCAGAAATGCTTTTTTCCCCTTTTTTCTTTGTGGTTTTCCTTTTGCCCTCATAAAGTACTTAAAGTATTTACTCTCTCTCTATATATATATATATATATATTTTATTTTTTTTTTAATTTCTACAATATTTTTATATTTTGATGTAGTTTCAATGCTTTTCAGTATATCACTTACATGCATAAGAGGTGAGTTCTAAAAATAGCCCTTAGCGTCCCAGGTTTTGTGTTTATGGGCAGTGCAATGCTAACACGCCCAAACTTCCAACAGAGCTGCAATGATGTTACGGTGCTCCGTCACACTGACATGTTTAATAAATACTGTCTATGAACTGCTCTTAGCATCTCATTTCTGAGCAGGATCGGGGTGTTTTATGGTGAGACTCTGCTTGTGTTGCTTATACTCTTATGTCTATGTATGTTCCCACCAGCAAAACATCAACTCTTTTATTACATTGTTTGCATTGTTGCCCATTGAGCTGTCTGTAGTCACAATCACAGGCAATTTGCTCTGAATTTACTGCGGTACTCACTGACGTGCATTTGCTGGGATCTGTCAGTCTGTCCTAGGAGCTGAAGGCTTGTCTCTTGCTTTCCGGCACATCATCAGCTCCCTGCTCTGGTACTGCACCCAGCAGTCCTCTGAAGAGCTGCTGCACGAAGTTATCATCTGTGTGGGATACTTCACTGTTAACCACCCTGATAACCAGGTAAACCAACTTCCACCTTCACAGAAATGAATTAAAATGTTTTTCTTTTTAACAGAACTCAACTATGGTGATCAGGAATAAATATATGTTTAATTTTTTTTTTTTTTTTTTTACATAAAATGCACACTGAAATCTGAAGAATATATTTAGAAATGCAATTAATTATTATTCATTCATTTTCTAAGTCCCTTTTGCTAACATGTTTTCTATATATTACATTTCTAATATATTGATTATTTTTTTTGTGTTTGATAAACTATTTGTTGCAGAATTTTATATTGATGCACGTGTCATTTCCCCATGAGTATTTCAGTTGACAGAAATAGTATAGCTTAATATTCAGACTTTGTCCTTTTTTATTAGATCTATAGAGAACAAAGGGAGTAATAGTTATTTTAGTCATGTATTTTAACTTTTGTATAGGAATTATTTATAGAGTACTAAAAATGATACAATTTATTAATCTAATATCAAGTAAATATTACACAATTTAAATTATGAGTCAGTTTAAGGTTAAAATGAGTATATTGTAGAGTTGATTACCTTACTTGTATAGATTTATTGAGTTCATTGAGTTCACTTGCTGTTTGTTCATAGGCTACATTTATGTTTTCAGCTGTGAAACTCTTTCTGTTTAGTGAGCACACCCTTGTAATATCATCTTACTTTTGTTCTGCTCATGTATTATTTGTCAGAAAAAAGGTGTAGTTTTGTAATCGTAACAAAAAGCACCTGTTTAAAGATTCATGCCTTGGCACCTCTCTTCTTCTGGGCTGCGTGTCATCTATTGTCCCACAGAGTGACCCATTGTTTCCTCCTGGTGAAGCAGGGCACAGTGCTGGCCTCGGTGTTACAACTACTTAGGGGGCTCAATAGCAGTGAGCAGGATGTGATGGAGCAGACCTGGCTGCTGTGTAATTGGCTGTCATGCATGGCCCGTCTACCGGGCCCCTGATTAGCCATGCTACAGTTGGCTGGGCTTTGATTATGTTAAGCCTGACCCACACGGCAGCAGCCACCACAGCTCCAGCCTCAAACCCCTGATATGTCATTTACGTCCTTGTAGCCTCCGTCAACCCCCATCACAACAATTTATAGGCTGATTACTGATTCTAATTTGCAAGATTTTGTACTTCTAATTAACATGATCCTCCTTCACTACATGCCACTTGAGCTCTCCTCTTTGCTCCTATCCAATTTAATTATTCTGATGTACAGGATTAGCATTTGTTGGCCATTCTAGACCCGATTTACATATTATATTGAATAATTAAATGAGGACTGATGATTGAATTAAGCAAGTGACGGATGATTTGTCTTTGTACACCACAGGCCCGTTAGTGGAGCAGCCATGCTCGACTATATTTGGCAAAGAAACATTTACATGTTAGTAATTTGTTTCAGAATCTGTTGTTCCCGTGCAGCCTGGGTAAAGCCACAAAAAGTGTCTGGGAAAATTACAGAAATCCCTCTTACCTTAATTCTATGTTTAAAAATGTAGTTTTAAAAATCATATTTAGGTGTAGATTTTTGGGAAACAGTATCCCATGCACCTTCTCTCTAGAATTGATCTTTGCCAGTGGTCCAGTTCCTGGAATGCGTCCATTCAGTTCCGCACCAAGATGGATGGCGTTTAGGAGAATATTTAGAGCAGCTTGAGCTTTTCTCAAGCTAATGTAAGCATTGGCAGAACACAAAAGCAGCCCGACCCGAGGCCTGTGCGGTCGCAGAGACTGCTGATTCACTGTCGGCACACCAGCTTTTGTTTATATATATGCTTTAGAAATAAGGCTGGTCATAAAAAGCAGAACTTTGAAGCCGTGTATACGTAGTGATGTATTCCCTTTGCCCCAAGGGCATGAATTATTCACCTTGTCACACAAAAAGCCCTTGGAAGAGTGACATATGTAGGCTTGTGTGTTTTTCAAGTATGTTTCTGCTCACATAGCCATGTTTCATTGTCTTTTGGGTGCGTCTGTTGAAAATTTCAAACAAAAAAAAGCAGAACAGATTAAATGTTTTTTGTAACTGACATGTAACTGTACTTCCCTTTTTCCTTTAGAGACATACACCGGTAATCTCCTCGTCTTCAAATACCAGGATTCATTGGTGAATCATCCACAATGATGATATGTTGAATCTATGAGCTGACGGAAGTGTGATTGTAAACTGTTGACATGTTAACCCACCTGATTCCCACCTGCTTAAAAAATGGCAGAAGCAATTTGAGAGTGTGGAAATCTTGAGAAACTTTTTTTTTTGTTCTGGAGTACATGAAAAATTCCCCCATACACACGAGCAGGCTTAACACACAAATACCTCTAATGTGTACACACAAGCAGCAGGTTCTATTTCAGGTAGCAACGGGATGTTTTATGCCTTTGGAATTAGATAGTTTTGTCGTTAGATTACCTGACTCCTCTCTGCTTATATTTCGTAAACTGCTTTCTTATACAAGTCCGGATCTCATGAAGTATGGATTGACTCCCACACGCGTCTCCAAAATCTCAACCTTATCTGTGGGGTCATTCCTCTTCGTCCCACTCTCTATGAGGGCGTTTCCTCTGCCCTCCAGGCCCAAGCCAAGCTTTAGGCCTGTAATTCCTGTTAACCTGATGTTGAAACGCTCCCTTCAGCAGTCCATTACTGCCAAGACAACCAAGCCCTCAGTGCCTGTAGGGTAAGCGTAGCTCGTGCAGACCATAGGGAGCCAGCGCCGGGGAATGCACACTCTGTATCACCCAGCAGAGTAAACAGAGGGAAAGAAACGCAGACAGACACTCTCCACTGACTGGCAGGAGAGGGCTTGATTGTTAGCTCAGTAGATGATTTACACTCTGGTCCAAGGATAAATGCAGTTCCAACTGACTTAAGTGAAGCTGAGGACATTTTTATCCTTCCGAACCTTTCAGTGAGGGGTTTCCATTTGTCTGTAATACAATCATCAGGATCCTTTCAAAGAAGAATTATCAGTGCTACAATCTGAGATGCATTGATGGCATTGGTTCATCGAGATAAATAAAGAGTTCTTAGGCTTTATTGTGTAAACAGGGGAGGAGGGTTGTGGAGTTTTTATGATTAAGGTTCAAATTTACTTTAAACGTCAAGTTGGAGTTTCTATGTAATTGCCTGTGTTGCTAGCAACACATTGTCCAAAGGCAATTCACATCCAGAGCAACCAGAGCTGCTCTGTTAAGACACCGTAAACATTGTAAAGAAGCACTAAACAATTATTTAACTAACTTTGTGGTTTCTGCTGTGCTGCTGGTCTTATCAGTTGAAGCAGCTCCACTCTAAAAGATCTGGTTTATAGAGTGGATTCAGATGTCAGATATATGGCCCTGCTCTGACGCTCATTCCTCCAGAAGTGTTTGGGCTGTCCAGATGCAGCGATGGATGGACATACCTTCATACATAAGAAAATTTAGACTTAATTTGCTTTGTGAGACATTTGTCAGCAGTATTTGTTTTTGTTTTTGTTTTTTTTGTGCAGTGCAGCAGCCTCATGTATTCAGACTCTTTATATTATTTAAGATTTAGCCTTTATCTTGCAGCTATACAATGGCTCTGTTACTAAATCTACTTCATCACTAGATTTTCCCAGGAATTTGTTTGTGTTTCAGGACATTAACTTTACACACTCTTTGTTGTCGTTGTAGACAGTAAGGAAGTTATGTAATGGAAGCGTCATAAAACTCTGCACTGTTAAAAAGTGGCAGGTCTCTGAGCTTAAGACAGAACAGAGCAGCCAAGACACTTGAGGTTTTTTTTTTTTTTTTTTTTTCGAAGCAGGACCTGTGTTATACGTAGGCCAGATGCATGGGTTCAAATGCTTGTTGTTAGCTTTATGATGTCAAGCTTTGAGCTGCAGATACTCCAGTTGAACTGGGAGAAGAAACAATACAGCATAATCTCTTGTTGGAAACTGTTCGATCTTCTGTGTTACTGCTCACCTGGTAGAAGATTGGAAAGTTGGCTCAGGACTCCGTTTCTTTGTTTCCTCCAGGCTCTCACTGCCACCAGGCTTTGTTTTATGTCTTTTTGCGTCAGGCACTTGAGGGCGGACAATTTGTTTAGGCAGCTGAAGATGGAACTGTGCGTTGTGGAGGATTATGAGATCGCTGGGTGATTTGTGTGTAGGATCTCCTCAGAGCTGAGCTCAAACATCTAACACTGGCTATAGTGTTAAATTATGACACCTAAACCGTAAATGTTCAAGATTAAAAACATGAGCGCAAAAAGAAATTTTAGCTCTACTGCCTTTGGCTTTCTAATGAATTCAGCTGTGGAAATTTATGAGCCCACATTTCCAGTTTGTCTTTGGGCAGTGTTGCAATGGACAAGATAAATATGATGATGTTGGATTCACTGAAATGTAACATAAAAATGCTAAAACCAACTCTGGAAGGACCTGTTGTAGATTTGAAAGCACGCAGAACTTGTCTTTTTTTTCCTCTTCTTCATTCTTTAGTGGATACATTTTTCCAGTGAATCCCACATTCCTTAGTCACCATCATTTAGAGTCAGTGAAACTGTAGAGATTTTTGCTCTTACACTGTTCTGTACATATTCACTGCTTTGTTTCATTATTACAATAGTCCATCAGTTCTGCAAAACAAAGAAAAATGCTTAATCATTTTTCAAGAATTTGCCAGTTAATTCTGGTGTGACAAATGAAGTGCTTTTCTCATATTTAAGTATTAGTACTACATGAAAGTTCTGATTGTTTAACCTGACCCGTATGGATGATGTTGGGAAGTGGCGCAGTTTTCTGTCCCTTTGAACGTCGCTGTAGAGGCCAGCTCTGAGAAGCTTCATCTTGAACTGATAAAAGCAATGAGTTATCACTTTGTTTATCCTCCTGCTCAAACTTGGAGTGCATTATCAAAGGCGAAGGCAGTGGAAGAGTATTAGAGAGTGTATTGTTAAAATCTTGTAAATCTTGTAAATTTATGCCACAGCGTCTTGGAGACCTCACCTTTCCCTTCTGGTTTCCATTGGGGTTGAGCCCTGCTTCTGTAGCCTGTACCTGTAAGACAGAGCAGCAGATTGACCATGGTGACCCCCCTCCGACTCTACGAGGGGAGCTCGTGGTGTTCCCAGGCTCAGGGGAGATGCCCAGAGCATTAGGCCAGGACCCTTCCTTTGCCGCAGTCCCCTTTCTAATCAAATGAGGCTGGGGGTGATTTGGTTTTAATATTGGTGGCCCGGATGTGACGGTGACGGATTGACGGACTGTGATCGAGAGCAGGATGTCGGCAGGGTGAAAATTCCATTAATGGTATTGCTCATTTCTTAAAGTGGGGTTGGCCATACTGATGGCGGACGTTTACTCACCCTGCCTTTCACCCCCCACCCCACCCCTTCACACCCCCAGTTGCACTGTGAATGCCCCCTCAACCTGAGCTTCACTCCTACAGGGCGGTAACAGGTTTTGTGCTTATTCCGCATCGCACTGTTTCTTACAGAGCTTAACACAAAACTTGAAAGTGAGGTTTAAACCAGTGATAATGACATCAGTTCACATTTCTAATTTGCCTCTTATGTTACACCAGCTATGCTTTTGCTGTCGGTACAAAGGAAGAACAAAACATCCCATCATTGTGTTTTATAGCCTGTAATTGTGTGGTGGAAGGCTGTGGCCCCAGGTCTCCTCCTAATGGCTGTTTGTGTGTTGTTTTAGTGGCAGATTTACATGTGGGAGGGGCACAGAGCTGTGATTTACAACCAGCAGTGCCACTGACTGGCCGCCTGACTGGCTCAGTGACTGACTGGCCCTGCTCTCTGTGTGTTCCAGGTGATAGTGCAGTCTGGCCGCCAGCCCAGCGTGCTGCAGAAACTGTGTCAGCTGCCCTTCCAGTACTTCAGCCACCCACACCTCATCAGGGTGCTCTTCCCCTCCCTCATCTCCGCTTGCTACAACAACTCTCAGAACAAGGTCATCCTGCAGCAGGAGATGAGCTGCGTGCTGCTCGCTTCATTCATTCAGGTAAATCCACAGTTAAACAAACATATAAATGAAACTCTACTCTTCACTTCCTAATAAAATATCTAAATCCAGTGCTTTCTAGTCAACCGTTTGATGACCCAATGTGTACAAAATTATTTCTATTATTAACAGATAAATATTGGTATGTTTTTACACGAACTTCTCCTATATACATACCTTGAAAAGCTCCCTTTATTATCATACATTTTATTTAGAAAGTTAATCAAATTATGGTGTAAATGTGTGTACATGTCCACTTCTAAACTTCGGCTTATTTCCAGATTTTGTGAATAACCTACATACATTTAGTGTATTCTGAGGTAAAAACAGGCATGATTCTTTTCAGACCACTATATTAAAAATCTATTTACTTCAGTTCAGTAGCGTCTGTTCATTAAACTATCAAAAAGATGATACATTTCAGCTTAACATTCACAACAGAGGGGAAAACCATCTAAGTAAAGGCTTATTAACAATTGTTCATGCGGACCTTAGTCAATCTGTAACATGCAGGCTTTTCCCAAGATAAATAACTTCCTTCACAGTGGATTTACCTGCCACTGGTTCAACTCCCGGCAAACAGCTTGTCTCCTTCATCTTCCCCTGACAACACACCCCTCACCACTCTGCAGCCACCACTGTTTAGACACCGATTAACTTCAATTGAAAGAGAGACAAGCCATTGTCATTTCTTTCAAACAAAGCAATAATGCATGGTGTCTTGCCCTGCTGCCCTCATTGTTGAGTTAACCTCAAGAGCATTCCTCACTGTGGAACAGTTTGATCCACTGAGACTCTTTATCACCTTTTATACCAAACACATTGCAGCGTGTTTAGCTTGAAGAGACAAAACTGAAGTAGCAGCTTTGGACTGTCCAACATTTTGGCATTTCTCCACTAAATATTGTGTTTTTAATGTATGCAAACACATTCACGAATAAGACTTGTATAATTAATTATGCACAATATGACTATTTCCTACAGTTAGGCTGTTTTTGACAGTAGGAACACTCTGTTTCCCCAGGACTGTGCTGCAAATGAAAAAGAGTCTGACAACAAAACAAAGCACGCAGGTAAGTTACTGTTTAGTTTATAAAATGCATTATGATTCAAGTGATGTATGATGAGATTAATATGTAATTCTAGGTAAGAAATCTGATATATTTAGCAGGAGTGTGTTTTTGTTTTGTTTTTATTTTTCTTAAGTTTATCTGCAGTATTTGTAATTATTCTTTGAATCTGTTGGGTAAAATATCTTATAGCATGCAACACCGTTGTTTAGTAAAATTCTCACTTTTATCAGTTTTAAAAAGGATTAAGTACAGTATTTCTGCTTGATACCCAGTATAATCTATCTTCTTTTTCTGTGGCTCATATAAAGTTTCCCAGCCATTCCATTTCCATTTTTGTGAGTTGTCCAACCGCTTTCCAAGAGCTCAGTGGGACTCAGCACTGCAGTTTTTTCTCAAGAAACAGGAGGAGTGATGGAGGTGCACACTGTAAACACTACAGAACCGACTGACATGATGTCCACTGTGCTGACTTTACCGAGTTCAACTCAGACCTGTGGAAAACGTTTGCTCTTCAGATTCACAGAATTGTGAAGCCTTACTTTGTCAGTTCCATCTGTTTTGATTTCTTAGAAATCATTTTGATGTTTATAAGAAATTTGCACAAAATGTATTGTTTATATATTGCAGTAAAAAGAAGCGCACAACTATTCCATTTAATGTCTGTCTGTCCTTGTCTATAGATAGAATTAGATAAATTTTC
>JAPTYR010000030.1:2800823-2810981 GCA_029814505.1 Siphamia roseigaster | reverse complement strand
GAACTATAATATATTAATTAAATACAAATCTGCATGAATTGTTTTTAAGGGGAGAAACTAACAAATCGAAATAAAAAACTGAATTCATGGTGAATTTACAACAAGTACAAACCGGAGTCAGTCATAGTTTAGGATATTTAACTAGTTATCTAGCATGTTTAGAAGTTTTAATACAATGAATGTAATGCATATGTTTCACCAGGATAAGGAATAAGAACTGAATGCTAAAAAGTGTTCATTAAGTAATAGAATATAGTACTAAATATTGTTCTAAAAGTAAGCTTGCATTAATGTTAAAATACTGTAAATCAGACAAACAAACAGTTAAAATACAAGGCTAATGATAATAGTTTATTTCCTTGTATACTGTAACAACAGATTCTAATGTATTTTCTTACATTTATGGCCCTTATGACGAGTATTTAATTAGACACTTTAGTAATACATTAGACCAAAAACATTGGGAGCCACTGCAATAAAGGATGAGGTCAGGATGAGGACGAAACATCAGAAGTCAATAGTCAGACAGATCAGTAAACACACAAGCATGTTCTCAGCAAGTGGGTGAAAAAATTTGGAACTCCAAACTACAGTATCTCTTCTGTTCGTAAATCAGTACCCTGTGAAATACATTTGCACATCTCTTGTTCACGTAGTCAAATGTGGTGGTGGAAGATACAACATGCTTTAACTTCTCTACACCAATTCCAAGAACAGAGCTTGTGTTTTCTTTTCACAGGATGACAGAAGATGAAAACAAGCGCTTGGTACCTCGAGATGAGGAGATCCCAGATTAAGATTAGACAATTTTTTCCACTGTGCATTCCACACTTTATCTCCCTCACACCGACATGCACATTCTTCCATTTTCAATCTCTTTATGCATTCATCATTTCGTCTCCCACTGGATTCCCATCACTTCTCCTTTGAGTCATTTTAATCCCCTTTGTTCCCTCTGTCTTTTGTGCATTGACAACCAGCCTGTTTGTGTATTTGTACTCAGAACCTAGCCTTAACTATGTTCTTGTGACATGTTAACACCAGAATTTTCTCTATTTATACCCATTCATCTGTGATCTTCCTTTAATCTCAGACATTACACGGTCTGGTGACTGCTAATAAAGTATATGAATAATGCATCTAGCAACATGTTATAACCATATGGTGAGACACTGTTCTATGATTATATTGACAAGTGAATAATTCCAGCATTGTGTGTGTGACATTTGAACTCAAAATGGCAACAAATGACCCAGTTCCTTTTTATTCTCTCCTAGTATCTAAATAGGTGTATATTTTAAGGGCATCCTATATTGGGGAAGTGATAGAATAAAAAAAATAATTATCATAGTTCATTTAGAGCACCAAAAAAAAAAAAAGGCATGTTATGGATGTGACAGGAAAACAACTTTTCTGAGGTGACTACACATTTTCATGGAATTGTGTTAACTAGTAAAACTAATCTCAAAATGCAGATATCCATTTGATAAAGAGGTCCAAGGTGAACATAAAAAAAAAAATATTTGTTTTTTAATATTTCATCCAGAGTCTTGGAAGGAAAACCAGTGTTATGGATGTAACATAATTCCATTATGGATGTGATGTGTTTTGAAATCAACAATTTAACTATTATAAGCTTTTGTTCATACAAAGAAAACCCTGAATATTATTTCAAACTTCCTTTAAGTTCTTAAGATTTAGGATGGCTGCTGTTTTGCAGTTTGATTACAGTATAAACGTCTGCTGTAGTGGCTTCATTTAAAATCAATTAAAGTCCATTTCTTTTATTTACAATTTATATGACAAAATGGTTGAGCTTATTTACCTCTAAAATATAGACAGAGATGATTTTTTTTTACTTATTTTGTTATATGTTGCTTTATTTTTTGAGGATGAGGCTGACATTTACATGGAATTGCTCAAATCATAAATGCATAATAGGATTTACAAATGCATGAGATGTTGTATCCATGGGCACATAAATCACCTCAAAAGGTAATCTGTTTCAGAGATAACAGCTGCATTTTGTGTGAATGAGCAACGAGAGCAAGCAGTGATGTGTCAGACCTCAAAAATTCATTTTATCTGGATGAAACATGCCCAAAAGCAGGGTCAGAAATCGGCCACAGTGTGCAGGCCCCAGGGGGAAAAAGAGCATCATTCGAGTTATGAATGAACTTAATGCCACAGTGCTTCTCATTGTCAAGCGCTCTCAGATCATTGACCCCACTTTTTAGAGGTCAGAGACAGAAGGAAGAGGGTCACCCACTGGCGACAGTTTGAGACAATCTTCCTGACTCCTGCCTCCCATCACTATAGAGGAGGTATTGTGTAGTGAGCCCAGCCTTGTTCTATGGGTCTATTACATTATCTATTGTTCTCCTCTTCACTTGTTTGTTTAGTTAAACAGATTTCCTCCTTGCACAATGTGAATAGACCCATGTTAAAATGATACATGTATAGACTTTCTTAGCAGTTCAGTGCCAAATAGCTGTAGGTTATTCCATGAAAACATTAGCAGGGTTTTCTTGGCTCTGTGTGCAAACAGGGGCCATGTATCACAGCTGGCTGTAAAAACTGTCACATACAGCAACTACAACCTACTGCCTGTTGACACTTGTGACTACTATCAACAATAGTGTTTACACATCCAACAACACTAAGGAAGCACACGTCTGAAAGAGATAATTATTTTTACGTTAGCTATTTATGCTAGCTATTCGAAATTTCCGTTTGCACGTAGCGGCAAGTGAAGTGAGCTTTAGTCCATTTGACGCACACACCCCTCAAATCAAACAAACCCACACAAGCTGACAATTAAAACATTAAATTACATTAATACCACGTTTAACACACATAGACTGGACTGCCATAGCCGAATGAATATGTGCTAAATGTGACAAGGCAGGTCAGAGTCAGGAAGAGGAAAAACAAAACAACTTGATTATAAATCTTACCGTCATAATTGAATCCGCAGAAGGCAAGTTTTAAGAGAAGAAAGTTGGCCGTTAGAGTTCGTGAACGAAAACACAAAGCGGATTTTTAGCCCTGTAGTCGAGTGAGCCCCCGTTAGTCGAAACCTCTCGTCGAAAACCTCACTTTTCCCCTCGTTTTACATTACAACACGGACTGAGGTAAAACCCTGCCATTCATCCCCACGTTAACTCCACGAAGGGACCCGCCAACGTCCACGGCAACCTCTCTGTCCGGTCACGAAGGACACAGTAAGTCCACACGGCTTAGCATAATTACCCACGGTGTCTAACTTAAGCTATTTCACAACTTTTTAGGCGAGTTGATAACAGTTAATGTCACACTTGAGCCCCGTGTCTTCCCTCTGTGCGTCTCTGCCACTTCCTCCTGGGCGGATCCGCGAAGATCGTTTGAGAAAACAAGCCTACTTTACCTAACTGCTCACTGCCGCCCCTACATCTGAGGGCTGGAGGACCTAGAGGGGCTGAGGGGGGCCCTGTGAAGTCTGAACAGCGAACTACACTAACAGGCTGTTAGTGTAGTTTGCCGGGAAAGTGTACGAAACCGACTGCTGATGTGCAAAGAGGTATCACTCCTTCCGGTTTTGTGGGAACATTCTGCACTGGTCAACCTCTAAAACTGATAATCATAAACCCCACTTATCAGTCATACAGCTCTAATTCTCTACATATATTTTCACTGATTGAAAATCCTTTTTGGTCTTTCAAAGTTGCACTCCCCCTTCTAAAATCCTCTCTTGGTAGCTATTGGTTTCAGTTCAGGAATTTCAACACATGCCCCAGCAGACCACAATTGACAAAGCTCAGTCAGCCTTATGAAATGCCTGTAGGGTGTAGGTGAAGTGTCTATAGATGCAAAACAACCAGCCATTGAAGGAGATTTAAAAAGGATATGTGTGAAATGGATTGCAGACAAGTTATGGTGCCAAATACATAAAAGCCTCCCAGTTATAGACCGGATCTGTGTGATATATTGACACGTCTGGTAAATATGTAACAGAGTGATACTATATACCAACACCCTGGAGCAAAGACCTAACTGTAATAAACCCAGAGTGTAACATGTGGGATTCAGGTTTACAATGTTTATTATGAGATAACAGGTAAATGTTTTTTTTAACTCCACAGTAGGAAATTATTCGATATACCACAGCTAGAAAAAGATAATGAAAATAATGTACGGTAAAAAAGTCCCGGTACACCATTAGGTTTGTTGGTTTAGTAAAGTTGTAATGGTCACACAAATGCTTTTCTCAGTCTCTGATTTAAAATAAAATCTAGATATGAGATCTACAGCGGAAGAACCTAAAGTTTCATTAAAAAAAAATTTTGTTCTTAACATGTTAATTCTTGTTCAGACAATATTATATTAATTTTCTGATTTTTTTATACCAGATTTCATATCCAACACATCAGATGTTTGTTTGTGGGACTGATTGTCATGGAGTTAGGGGTCACACTAAATGGTCTCTTTAACCTTTACAACCCATGTAGTTCGGTTTTGGTGTGTCTTTTAAGGCTGTGCGTATATTTCCTGTTGTATCTGAAAAACATGAATGAGAAACAAATATGGATGCTGGGTTTTTTTTACCCTGCATAAACAACAACCTCGAAGTGGCCTAAGACTTTTGCATAGTACTGTACATATACATACTGGCTTTATCACATACCTGCATTTGTTCTGACCTGTGTTGGTTACCTTTCCAGCTGCCCTCATCTGCCGTGGGACTGCCAGACCTCTGGAAGGCAACGGCTGGTTGTTATGGAGATAATCAATGTCTGATTGAGCAAACATGGAAAAACTGCCCCAGTTTCACATCCATAGACTTTTTCTAATCTGGTGTACAGTATGTTGAAGATGTGGTAAAGCATTAACATATTACAAACAGTAAAAACCACAACAGAAACCCAGTTCCACTGCAATAGACAGAAGGAGACGGTGCATTAGGCTGTCATTCACAAGTTGAAGTTTACACTTTAATAACACCAAGAAGCCATTAACAGCCTTGTTTGGCGAGTGAACAATCATGTGTAATGTGTATTTAACTAAGGCACTTTCTGAAAACACAATTTCAGATATTTCAGTTATGCTCTAAATGAAAGCAGCATCTGTTTCAACTTGTCTCTTACTTTCATCAAACTGTTCTTCACACCCAACAGCCTACCTGCAATGAGGTATAGGAGTGAGCTCTAGACAGATATCCACTGCCACCATACTGCCATCCTGAGTATTCCTTCTCAGTATCCCCTGTGTCGTCCCAGTCTCTAGAGGGATGCTTGGTCAAGGAGTGGCTGAAATGTCAAAAGCAGTTGCAGAACACCTTAAAAGTTTGAAAATGAGTTTCATGAAGTTAGTAAAACTATGAACCATAACACTCTTTAATTCTTTGGAGGGTAATCTGAGTCTGACCTGGCTGGTTTGAAGAGTTCCTGTCTCCGAGCAGGCTTGTTATTCTGATGCTGCCCAGTTTGGACAGGTCCCTCTCTCTGATGGATCATTTTAGCCTTTGGCAGGTCAGCCATCATGGCATACTCCTCCCTGTTACGGCCTGTGGACCCCATCGACAGCTGGCCAGATTCTGATGACTCCATGGAGCTCTGGGATGAGGTGTGTCGCCGCAAATCAATGTGAGGTGAAGGTGAAGGACTCCGTATATGGTTTGAGAACCTTTTATTATTAGTAGAAGAATAGTGATCTTCAGTGCTTCGTCTACTGACCCCAGATCGGATGCTACCTGTGCTTTTAGGTGTCTCCAAAGTGACATAAGATGTTCTGCCACCATTTGTTGCTGGTCTCGAGGGTGAAGCAGCACGAGATAAAGATGAGCTTCGGTTAGAAGGACTTGATTCCTGCCAGGAGCGCGATAAGTGATTAGTGTCTGATTTTGATCCACTGTAAGTGCTTTTTCTCTGAAGGGAATGACTGGCTTCTCCATTTGTTGCATTTCTGAGGACTGAATAGCCTGGTGGGTCGTTGTTGCCTCTTCTCGGAGGAGAAAAGTTGCGGCTGTTATTCTTGCTGATTAGGGAACTGTTACTTTCTGCTTTCCTCAGTGAGTATTGTCCAGGAGCATTATAACTTCTTCTTGAAGGTGATGAACTGCGGCTGTCATGGTTTCTAACTGAGCTGTTACCTTCAGCCTTACGCAGCAGAGATTGAGAAGGAGCTTCATTGCTTCTCCTCGCAGGAGAGGAGTTACGACTTTCATAACTACGACCACGTAATGAACTGCTAGTATCTGTTTTTCTGAGCTGATATTGAGTTGGTGTTTCATGGCCTCTTCTCGCAGGGGAAGAAGAACGACTGTCATGATTTCGACTGTGATTAAGAGTGATTGTTTCATTCTTACGCAGTGTTGATTTACTTGATATGTCATAATCTTGTCTGGATGGAGATATGGTGGAGCACTCATCCTCCTCGTCATTTATCCCATTTCTATTCATTTGATTTCGCAGTAGAGCTTGGCTTTCAATGTCATAGCCTTCTCGTATGGGGGAGCCAGCACGTCCATGGTGACCACGTCCATTTAGAGACATAACAGATTCAGATTTACGAAGGATTGGTTGGCTTGAGGTGGTGTAATTTCTTCTTGGCGATGAGGATCTGTGATTGTCACCTATTGTGTCAGCAGTTTTTCTAGATGGTGAAGACACATGACTACTGTAGCCACGTCCATGAGATGAACTGCTGGTAACCTCAGTTTTGCGTGTCAATGTTTGGCCTGGAGTGTTGCAGTCCCTCCTTGAAGGAGATGAGCCTCTGCTGGGTTGCACCCGTCCATTTAAAGACCCATTTCCATCTGCTTTCCGTAAGGCACTTCTAAAATCTGAAACTGTGCTGGCTTCAGTTCTCAGTGAACTGGTAAAAGATTTGAAATTTCTTGGCAGAGTTCCTGACTCAGCACGTCGTGCATACGTGCCTTGCGAGGAGCTCCGAGTTCCTGGCTCTATGCCTTGAGACCTACTTCCACTATCAAAGTTATACCGATTGAGAGAAGTGGTCGACTCGCTGCGTCTGAAAGGTAAGTTTCCACGTGGTGGAGAAGAAGAGCGTGACTGGAGAGCAGAGCCTTGTCGAGATGAATCAAAACGCCCTGACTGTTGAAATGAGGGAGAAGGACTTCTGCGCCCATATGAACTGCTGAAACCTTTTCGGCTAGTTGAGGCTAGGCTCTCAGCTATCTTAAAGGGAGTAGGACTTGGTGAGCGG
The DNA here is from genome assembly GCA_029814505.1 of Siphamia roseigaster. Taxonomy (NCBI): domain Eukaryota; kingdom Metazoa; phylum Chordata; class Actinopteri; order Kurtiformes; family Apogonidae; genus Siphamia; species Siphamia roseigaster. Next base: position 2,803,778 of record JAPTYR010000030.1, on the reverse strand, counting down.
GGACCAACTTGTGCCTCAACCTCAACAGCAATCTCATAGGGGTCAGGAGGAGGGATTTCTACAGGTGGCTCCTCATCTAGACCCTCTGGTATTAGCCTTTCAGAGGCCACACCAAGATTAGGGTTTCTAAATGGGACTGTGTCTTTGGGCTCAATGTTTCTGAAGCTGAAGATTGGATGCCCTCTCTCAAAATGGCGGAAAGGAGCAGGCGGGCTGCTGTTATGGAGTGACCGGGCACCTGCTGCCTTTCCCAAGGAGAAGTAGCCACTTTCTCGTTTCTCTTTGTCTTCTTTTAACCCTGGAAGACAATCTGTGTCAAGAAGTGTGACGGAAATAGAAGCAAATAGGGGACGATAGAAGAGACGCACGCATCAAAGCTCAAACAGTGACTTACTACCAGCAGTTTCCTGACACAAACCCACTCATATTGTATTACCAATAATTGCTCTGGGACACCTCAGTTGGTAACATCAAACAGTATTGCCAGTAAAGAACACCTCTGGTTGTAACTGGATATAGATTGGTCAAGTGCAGTAAGTCATAGGTTTACTGAAGTGAAAAGGGTTTATAAGTAGCTTAAAAAAAAAAACAGTGACTGGAATATTCATTATGAATTTTATACCCACATTCCAATCACTCCTGTTTCCAACTTAATTAAATAACACAGTAATAATAAAATTCAATGTTTGATACCTGAGTTCCTGCCAAAGCGGTCTTTGCTCCGAGCTTCGTCAATCCAAACCCGAGGGTTTGGCCGGTGGGGTGGAGGGTCAAGACGGGTCATGCTGAATTTGGTCGAATGATGACGGATTGGCAGGTATTCGTCTTCAGCACTAACAGACCCACTGAACTCTTGGTAGTCGCTCTGATCACGACAGCTACATGGAAGAGGAGATGGTAGAAGAATGATGAGAGTAGAGATGGAAAGAAGAGCCGGTCGAGAGGGAAGAAACAAGTAGGAGGTAAAGGATATTTGTTGAAGTATATAAATATAATGCAGAATTTCATAGACGACATAGCAAAACTAGGAAGTCTTAGGTCTTCCTTAAGTGAGAGAAGTCAATGGTGAACTGTAGGTGAAGTACAGTAGCTCAATAGAATGAGTGGATGTAAGACAATCTATCCTGAATGTTACTTTAACATTTGCTTGTTTTGTCAGCCGCCTTTACCCAAATACTGTACTCCAATACAAATTTGGATGTTTTACTTGAATGGGAAACTATTGCCTTTACTTTATTTTTCAGATTACAAATAGTCAATCTTTAATTCCAGTATCTCCAAATGAGTCAATTCTGGATGCTGTTCTATAGTCCTCCTTAAGCAAAAATCAACTCTCAAAAAAAAAATCCTCTTGATTTAGCTGGAAAAGTAATAAATATATACTACATATAAAGTACTTAAAATGTATTGGACTTTAAATGTTTATGGCATAAAATTCACTACGTATACAGAGTAATAATAAAAGTACATCAACCTATGACTAGAACATAGAAAGGAACAATTCTACCGCACAACCCCAACTTTTTATACTTTAACTCCATTTTTGCTGATAATACTTACACACTTAGATTTTGAACGCAGCACTGATGCTTCTTGTGGAATCGTTTTTTTAAATGTCCTATTAGTACTTTTAGTTAAGCAAAGCATCGGGATACTTCCACTGCTGTTGTTAAAGGTTCCACTTTCTCATTCTCACTCTTCACTTCGCAGCAGCCCTACCTGTCAGTGCTGTCGTCGTCGTCGCCGTCACAGATGTACAGCTCACAGTCGGGGCTCAGAATGCAAAAAGAGCCGGCCTGGTAACCCAGACGGCCTCCATTGAATTCACAGTAGCTGCTCACCACCGACTGTCCGTCAGAATCCTCCTGATTGGATGACAAGTTAAAAGACACCAGCCAATCACAACAATCTCTACAGCTCTGTGAAACGAAGAGGTATCTTACCTCGCTGTGATGATGGCTGAATGTCCAAACAAAATGCAACCAGGACAACTTTCTGCAAAGCTACCTCAAACCCAGCTATGAACTGAAGTGTACCCAACAAACCTAGAGGTGTCTGTCTGGCTCCATTTCCTTTGAGTGGAGGGTGAGGTGAATAGTGTCTGTCCCCTCTGTCTTCTCTGGCACACACTCACATGTTCAGTCTGCTGTTCGATTAGGGTTACACCTCTGTAACCTGACCTTGCTCATGGCTTTCCTCATTAACATTTCATCACTTTTTTTCCTACTTATAATCCCTCTTTCTGAAATAGACTGCTCTACAATCATCTAGAACGCGACTTGACTGCTTCTGAGTGTCAGTAGTTGGGTGATTCTGCCGAAAGAGTGCCATTTGTGTCCCCAGCAAATAAAATGTATAAAATCAATGAATAAAGTAAAATAAATTACATTCCATTATTAAGCAACCATTCCTACACATGATCCATTGAAAAGTTTGTAAATATATACTTTTTAAATATGATAAAAAGGCATCCAAAACACTATTTTTTAGCCTTTCTCGTGTGTCCCCAGAGTGAAGTGCAACACTTTACCACAAAATATCGATAAAAAAATCCTTCTGAAATCTTTTTTTTTTTGCTTTATATGTGACTACATAATCCATCTACACTTTTAATTGTATTTTTAAAAGAATAAATTAATTCTATTTTGGTTAAAAATCACATTTTAGTCGTGTCCCCAGGTTTTCACTCAGTGCTGTTACCTATGTATATCCCGCCCCCTAAAAATTTGGGAACCTCCCACCAGTGACATTTTCACCCGGAAGTGACATCATTTAGATCTCCTGAAGCCAATGGGAAGACCAAAAGTAAGTTCTCTCGTGTATTTTTCTTCATATTTAATGATATTGCAGTTGAGTCGGGGGGGGAATCTAAAAACTGTTTCATGTTACCTTAATTATCTTTAGATAGTACTTGATGATAACAAAAGTAAAATGTTCACTTAAATGTGAAGAATG
>JAPTYR010000030.1:2790672-2800723 GCA_029814505.1 Siphamia roseigaster | reverse complement strand
AGTGCTCTTTTTGAATGCTTAAATGTGTACATTGACAAATTCTATGTTGTAATTGAATGAAATTTGAAGTTCATTCTGAAGGATTTTCAACCTGCAAATGGCACTCATTCGGTGGAATCACCCATATTCTGTAGAAACTATGCAGGCTTTTGTTTAAGTGAACCATTGCAGTAGACTTGAGTATCTGCGTCTAAATGAAATGTTTCACCCCTCGCACATAGATGTAGTTATAACATATAAGCAGGAATAACAGAACTAAGCTGAGTTTTAACACTGTACTACTGACACATGCCCGTCCTTTCTGTACATTCGCTACCATGTCTAATATTACAAGTGATTCCCAAGAGACCAGTAAGTGATCCGGCTTCATTCATTTATAATAGGAGCCTCTGCTACTACCTTGCTCCTCGCTGTTGCTTCTCATTCTCGGTTGCTGACCTTTTCTTAATTCACTCAGCGGTGACGACGTGATGAAAAAGTCATACCTGACCTCGGTTGCTGTGCTTACAGGTCAATGTGGGATTTCTTCACACGTGCACAAACACTGACCTACTTTAAAGTCCTCATCAGTGCATTTGTGTCGTGCTTTGTCTTCCTTCGTTGTGGTTAAAGTTGGATTCACGTCTCACCTCGGTATCTTCCTGCCTTCACCCGTTACCTCTAACCCTCTTCAGGTCCAGATCATCCCATCACTCAAGCACATATTCCACTCTTGCTCACACTTCTCTTCTTCTGATCTATTCCTGGGAACCATCTCTGCTATTTTCATCTCCCTCCCTCCTTTCTTCTTGTCTTTCTTACCTTGGTGCTGGTGTCTCTTTCCTCAGCCTGGGACTGGATGGGTGTCAACAGCGTTCCTTTGATTGACCCAAACCCATTTCCAGTCCCACCGCAAATGTCAGGTTTAGGCCCTGTCCCTCCTGTCTCTGCTGTGGGTTTCTGCTGTGGTTCTACCTCGGTGCTCTCCCCTGCGCCAGCGTGCAGGTGCCTCTGGCGAAGGCAGTCGTGGCAGCGGGAGGGGTCGAAGATGTTTGGCTGGAACTTGGGGCAGATAGGTTCTTCGCCAGAGAGGGGCATGATGAGTCTGGGGGGGGGACCTGCACACTCATGTCAACCCAACTGGGATAGAACAGGGAGGAAGAGGAGTACTTGAATCAAATATAGAAAAAGGGGATACATGGATGCCTGTTGTGATTAATCCACATATGTAGCAGCCAATTGCTCTGCAAGTCAGATACTTTTCACATGAAGAAATGCAGAAAATTCCTGTATTTCTTTGACTAGTTTTTAATACACTTTTATGTCTACATGTTGCCAGTTTGGGACAGCATTACTTGAGATGGCTGTAAACACAGAGGGACTTTTTTATTTCAGGCTTGATGCAACATCTAAAGCGGAACTGTTCAGGAAGGTGATAACTAATTACACACCAGGACAGTGTAACACAATCCATCACCGCATTATTAAAGCTCAGCACAACGTAGATTCACAACAAACCACAAGGAACAAGCAATGTAACGTGACAGTCTCTATTACAGTACAAAGACCACAGCCTCTAATGAAGGAAAGAAAACTAAATATATAATACAATTAAAAAAAAATAAAAATACAGGATATTATTTAGTGGTGGTTTGGATGTAAAAGCAGTAATAAAAGGAAGACTATTACCTGGCAACAGAAGCTCTTGATGTCAGCTCCACTCAGAATTTGTGAGGATGAGCTGTCCATCAGACCCCCATCAGGAACATGCCTCTTCCCCATGCTCTCTATCCTTCCGAGCTGCCAACTCAGATCGATCTGATTGGCTGCCCTGACAATGTGTGAAACTGAGGCACCTCAAGCAGCCATAGTGGCTCTGGATTTCTCTGCGAAGGCCCTGAAAGCAAACACAGACTTTGAGCCAAAATGGAGCCGGTGGCCTGCCGGTTCTTCAATTGAGCAGCTGTATTAAATATCATGGGCTTTAGAAAGCGAAATGAAACGCTCATGCTAGTGACAGCTGGTGCTCGCTGGCTCAGGTTAACGTAAATAAATAAACACTGGTGAGGTGGGGGCTTAACATACATTAAAACCTTTGGCTGTGTGGTTTAGAGTTAACTCAGAATTGCAGGAGAAACAGTGGTTGGCTCCTGCTTTCGATCCCTCACAGGTAACACTGAGCTGTGAGGAAATGGCTGAGAGGTCCCTTCCTGATGAGCTAAAAGGATGTTGACAGCAGGGACAGCTTCCTATTAAACAAGAGACAAAACTCCACATGGAACACAGACTTTGTCACTACAGAACAAGACAGCAATAAGCAAAGTTCTCCTTTCTTTTAATCATAATTGAGGCATATACAGTACAGTTCAATGAAAAATAACACTACAAAATCATTTTCCTTTGACAACAAAAGTACAGGTTGACACAAACAAAGCAGGTATAGTGGATATACAGAGCAGTGTCACAACCTTTTCAGTATTTGCACATCCTGCCAAAAAAAAACAAGCTAAAATACTCCAAAGTCCAATTTGTTTGCCTGGTGGATTCTGGTACATAAAGTCTCTCCGCAGTTTATTTTGACACACTCTTTCAGTCCTGATGATGCACCTTCTTCCCTGTCTGCCGCCGTCTCTGTCTCCTTGTAGTCTTTCCGGTTCGGGCTTTGCTCTCTGTGGCAGTGGGTCTCTTGTCTCTCATGCGGCCTCGGCCTTCCTGCTTCCCCTTCCCCTTCCTCTTCCGCTTGCTGGTGCAAGTGCTGAGCGACGTGGTGAGGGAGCGGATTCTGTAGCGGTGGTAGAAACAGAAAAAAAAAAAAAAGCCCAGCTGGAGGTTGATGGCTAGACAAGACTGAATATCCATGTGATGTTTACAATTCCATCAACACTGTGCTGTAGGGAGCACAGCATCTTTAGCAGCACTAACACGTCTACCTAATATAAGGCTTACTTTTTGTTCATGATTGGTTGTCCAGCTTTTCTTGGCATGGCAGTATTGTTCGCCGTCCCTTTCTCTTCCCCCTCCTCTATTCCATCATGCTCACCTTCCCCATTAACCTGTAAAATGAAAATAATCACTGAGGTACATTTATCGACATCAGGAACATCTTCAACTTTCACTCCAATAGGATTTCCTTTCACACCATCTAGAGACAGCAAAACCAACCACCCGTAGTTTCAATATATATTTATGAAACATATGACGCTTGTCCATAAACAAATCAAAGTTTAATTCTTTACCTGTTCTGATACAGGTCCAAGGAGGTGGGCCCCTGAGAGGTCAAGATCACTAATGGTTGTCACGGTGACTGTGTGGTTGGGGTGGTCATACTGCATAGACTCAGTTGTGGCAGTTATGGCGTCCTCTAGATCATCTTTGTCATCCTCTGAAAGACAGGATCAAATAAGGAAATTTAAAAAACAAAACAAAAACTGTTCTGAATGTTAATGTTAAATGTTCCTTAGTACTTTTACTAAAGTTCAGAATTTCACAATGTCAGACTATGCCTACTTTCCTTGATTAACTGTTAATTATTGTTGTTGAACACATCTCTATTCTTCCACCCTATTACATGTTAGTAACAGATATTGTATTTTGTACTCCTTTTATCTGGCAACTTGGATTACTTTTCACATTACATGACATTTTAGAGATCCATGACTCCTCCAGGATTTTAAGTACACTACAAAAATATGACCTTGCAGAATATGATGCACCGATGTAAACGAACTACACAACAGTTTATGAAATAGCTAAATGAGCTCAAGATAAATATATACAAAGCATCATGTATACACAGTAAAACACTGACCACTTTACTACACAGTAACTTGTGTACTTTTAATTACATACTGTGCTGAATGCCAAACTACTTCCTTGTTTGGTGACTCAGTGCCATGCTTGATATTCAGTCTACTCCACAGATCAAGGCTACTTTATGGTGTCAGGAGGCTCTGACCTGTGTTTGACCAGCCTGGCAGACAGTGCGAAGGCAAACCCAAACTATCAGACGGATTTATAAATAGGAGATCTGAAGAACAAATACAGACTTAGATAATCTTTAGTAATCACTTTTAACTCACCCAAAGCTTCTCTCCTTTCTTTCAGCATCTTAATGTATTCTTTATGTCTCTGAGTAAAGATGTAAACACAACATTAATACCTTCTTCCCATGCATGATCACATTATTGGATCTTTATTTCTTATACAAGACAGAATGTAACTGAACTTACTTCTTCTCTGACTTTAATCTGCTCTTCCTTGATTTTCTTTTTTAGTTCTGCTACTGCTGCTTTCCTCCTCTCCACTTTTCGTTTATGGAAACCAGTGAGATAATCCCTGAAGGAGGAAGTAATAGGGACCAGCTTTACATTATTAAAATGTTTCGGAATATTTTTTTTTTCCTTTTGCCCTCCTGTTATGTTCATTTGTCAGGAACAGCAATGGTGTTCCTGGATCAATTTGACCCAGTGCATGTTTAATTATCCAAAAGATGCCTGAAACCAAAAAAATCCTACCAAATACTGTTAATATTACTATTCTATCAATATTTAGTGCAATGGTGTTCCTTACCTCTAACAGATAATGGTACAATTAGGATAATTCACTTGTTTGTCATAATATAAATACATTAAAAAAAAATACATTTTTAAACTTTTTAAAAATGTTTCACTGCTTTATTACCTTTGAAAGCCCAACCTATAAAACACAACGTTGAAACATAATATGTCTTGTAAAGAATGGAACAGTCTGAAATTTCGGATACCCTTTTACCCCCAGTTTGACTGCTGGGACAGTATCAATCTGATATAAACATGAAGGGGGTGATCACAAATATGTGAAATAAACAATTTTCATATTATATGTTGATTACACTCATTAAGACGAGCAGAAGAAGTTTCATACTAAAAATGCATTTAAGTATGTTTCCTAGATGTTCAAACTTTAAAATGGTTAAATTTGACCCGTAACACAACAGGATGGTTAATAAATCCTACCAATAAAGTGACCGTAAATGTGGATTTTAATACATATTTCAACTAAAACCATGATTTAAACGAGTTATTAAGTAAGACTGCAATAATCGGGTCCCGCGAAATAGTTACATATTTTAAAATGAAGTGATATCTTAACTTTACGGTTTCATACAAGTTGAAAATCCATGCAGAAGGCTAGCACTTGTAGCCGCTAGCTAACACCTACAGTACGTCAAACAGCACATTATCAATAAACCCACTTACTGTCTGTCTTTGTCGTCAAACATAATAACGCATTTATTCTCTCTCTTTTTGAACCCAGGCTTAAATTTAGACTTTTGGGGCCCATCGTTGTACTTTTTTCTGTTTTTCATATTCTACACGTGAGTTTACTGTATACAACTTCCTGGTTCTGCATACAACTTCCTGGTTCTGCATACAACTTCCTGGTTCTGGGATTGTATGTCCGACAGCAAACAAGAACGAAGGTTCCGCCCTAGGAATGGCTCATCTTCTGCCGGCGCTTCGGAGTCTACGGCATCATATTCGATCCCTGTGGAAAAGCGTTACATAGCAGCGAATATCTCCGGAACGGCTCGAAAAACTTTCTTTTTTTGAAAAGGGAAGACTTCAGCCTTTCCGAAACTGCCGCTGCTGTTGTTTTCCGGTATTACGGAAGCGCTTCAGCTTGTTGGCTAGTCAGTGTCCAATCACACAAGCTTGCGCCATCACATGATGATCTACCTGTTTGGCTTTGTATCCTCACGTGATGTATCAAAAAAGTTGACCCTGACGATATATGTTGTAACCAACACTCCTTTACATTAAATATATTATATGCTATTATGATAACAAGAATAACAAATAACTTGATTTTCTATTAAACTATGTGCAAATTTTTACATTTATAAACAAAAAATTGCCAAACTTAAAGCTTTCCTGTCATAATTTAAATGCATTGTGAAATCCCTTGGAAATAGTAAAAGTATGAAGCTCACTGCTCATTATGACAAGTTCTTCCCATCCTCTGACTGACGTTCGTCATCTTGCTTTATTTTCCTGTTAAACTGTCTTTGTCTGTACCATTATGTCCATTATGTATTTTTTCCATTACTGTAATGTCTTGTATTTTCTTTTTTGTAATGTACCTGCTTGTATTGTTAAAATGTTCCAATAAAAACAACAAAACTATATGTTGTTTCCACGACTGAAAATGGGTTCTAAATGCAGTAATCAAGGACCGTTATTTCATCTGGATAGTGCGTAATTGCACACACCACTGTTATTTATGGTAATGCCAGATAGCCTACTTACAGATCTCTTTGTGCTGGCTGACAGTTCCAATGGCTACACTGTGGACTTTGTAGTCTACACAGGAAAGTCACAGCTTTCCTCTGGCAAGGGACTTGGATATGACTCAGTGATGTTTCTTGTAAATTCATTTATTTCTAGGCAGTGGATACCACCTATATGTACACCAGCTCCAAACACTTCAGGGACCTGAATGCTGAAAGCATCGGTGCATGTGACACATACAGGGAAAATAGGAAAGGCTGTCAAGAATGTCCTCACGCTCAGAGTAATGCTCTGTCACAAAGGGATCCCAGAGGCACAATACGGTGTATCAGGGACAGCCCACTGTTGTTTGTGAAGTGAATGGACTCATGGGAAGTCTCCATCTGCTCCACCATTCATTCATCTGACTTTCACAGGTGATACTGTGAAGCGACGCATCAAAGACTCTGAGGGCACATGGGTCACCCAGAATGTCCCATACCCTAATGCTGTCATTGAATACAACAAACACATGGGGGGAGTTGATCTTTCAGATCAGCTGATCCAGTACTACTCAGTACACTTTACTACAGTGTGCTGGTACTGGACCCTTTTTTTAAAAAATCATTTTTGGACATTGCAGCCACCATTGCATATATTCTCTACAAAGAGTTGTGCAAAGAAAAAGGGCAGACAACAATGACACAGGGGATTCCTGGAGGAGCTGACAGCCCAGTTGTGTGGTGTGACAGGAATAGTCCCTCCTGTTAAGGCCTCTGAACAACACTTGCCAGTGCCAATAAATGAGCAAGAGAGCTTCATATGGGAGGAGAAGCTGTGTTCACTGCAGGAACACTGCACAAAAAAAGCTATCTACCCCTTGGAAATACCAGTCTGTGACGTAGAACTGTCTCACTGCAGACAAACTGTTTTGAGGTGTGGCATCAAGTTCAATGAAACAAGTGGCAATCTTTGCAATTGTTATAGTGTCTTGCACATTTGCATTGTTTTTGGTGCATTATAGAGCCTTATTATTATTATAATTAGAGCCATAAGTTTTTGCCCCGTTGTCTTGTTGTTTCCCAACTGGGAACAGAATGGGATTGTATTGTTTGTTGCATATTCAAAATAAATTACCTGAACTGAATTTATCCTAAGACCTTGGAAAAATTTCTAAAATGTCCAGAAAGTTGTTCATTGTTATTTGCTGTTTTTGCAATAAATATAAGTGAAATTCCTTTTTCAATTTCTTTTTTTTTTTAACATTCATGACACAATTATAACATGGCTGTTATGAAAGCTTAAGTTCTGAAAAAAGGATGTGAATTACATAATGGTGACTAATAAGACGACTATTTTATAAGCTATAATACACAAACATTTCCAGGGGAGGACAATTCCCAAAAATACCCTTAGACCTGGGACCTTCCAAGCAGAGAATATAAAAATACCAAACAAAACTAAACTTGTACATATATTAACGTGATAATAATCTAAATATTACACAAAAATCTTAGTCTTAAGACAATGAGTTGAGATGACTGACACATCTTAAAGTTCATCTCACTTTTATTAGTTTTAATTTTGAAATTAGTAAAAGGTCCATAAAAGGATAGGCTTATCTCCTCAATGTCATATTTTTCATTTCTTCTGTTATTTAATTTTAGATTGTACAATGCTATGTCTACATTTCTGTCCACAATATTTCTCACTTTTATTTATTTTCCACATTGAGTATTTACACTCTCCCTCCATTATTCTATAAACTCACTTAGTGAACCAATAGGTGTGTGTCCTTTAGATAAAAATGTGTTAATGTTCATCACAGGGTCATGTGGAAAACATGTATAAAACAGGAAACTACACACTTCACAAAGTCATCCTTATCAGATTCACAATGAGCCAACGCCCAGACTACTGTCACATGTTTTATTAGAAAACATCCAAATGAACACAGAAACCCAGACAATAAAACACATAAATGGGAAAGAACAAAAAAGTAACAATCACAATAATAGCAGGATCTCCTTCAGTGTGGCTGAACACTGCTTCCTTCTCTGTACACATTTATCAGTCATGAAAAAGCTAAATTTATAACGATAGACATTTTCAGGACTTTTAAAATCGATTAGTTGGACTTGGGTTGACCTGGAAGACAATACCTGCATTTACATGAATTAAACAATCCAGAGAATTAACTATTTGTAAAGAAGAAACCATGATCCTAAACTCTTATGCTATCCGTTTCAAATGCAGAGTTGACTTAAATAAAATATACATCATTCTAATATTAAAAATTCTCCTTCTGATACTAGGCTGCATTTACCAGTATAAAACAATAATAATGACAGGCCTGTAAAACCGCTCAACATGTCCCTCCAAAATGAAAAGCATTTATATTAATATCAACATGACCATTAAATAAAATAATCGGTGCACAAAAACTGGAATGGCAGCAGAGCAGAGATGTGAGTGGACAATAAAAAAAAAAATAAAAACAGATTCCTCAGACACCTCTCCGTCACTCCAAATGTGAAGAAACATAACAAAACTGTTTTTCTACAGAACATAAAGGCCATTTTGCTTGAGAGCATTACAACAAATGCAAACATTACTTTGAAGAAATACCATTCAATCCACTGTCCTGACGTCAACAGTGAAACCTCTCCTGTTCAGTCTCTGACAGTTGCAAACATTCTGTTTCTTTCTTTGACATCTATCCCCTCTCTTAACAGTAGATAAGGACTTTTGTTTCACCTAATAAGACTTTTCTCTGCCTATGTACAACTTATATACAATGACATTGAGTCTGTATGCATTTCATTTAATATGTTCTAAGTGTGTGTGCGTGTGTCTAAGTGTAGGCATTTTAAAACATAGCAGCCGATGCTATTTTCTTGTTATTATCCATTTGTTACCCGTCGGATCTGAAAGCAGCGGTCGCCGTCCTTTTACACCATTTCTAGCACAGCGTGTTGAATTCCTAAAGTGCTGCCTCTGCTTCATCCTCAAGGCTAACTAAAGCAGCCCAGCATGATTTTATTAGATTGAAACTGCACTGAACGGAAGCATCACTTGCAATAGTCGCTTGATTTTAATTCAGGATAAATGACATGGTGTTAAAATGTCCTACTTTGCTCCACAGTACAATGCTGGCATTGTACAGTATGAGGTAGATAAGAAGAGACACTACTCAGCGCTGTACAATCGCAACGAGCTATTCTGTTTGCGCAGATCTTGGCTGCTTGAAAACTCTGAAGCCCTTAATTGAAGCTTGCAAGTCTAATGAGACATTACGGTTATTGTAGCACTAATGTTGCTGTGTGCCAATAATGATTGTAAAAGTTGGTATCCTACAGCTAATCAATGCACTTACTGCTGCATTACATTTATTTAAACAGCTATTAGATAATGGTCCCTTTCCCCTTTGAGGCCTATTTTAACCTGATTTTCCTTGTTGTGTCGCTTTGTTAAAATGAGGCGGTAAGCCGACGTGGTACCATTCATGACCAGAGGGCGGTGTGATTGTGCTGCTGGAAATTAAGTATGGAAGGAGCAGATGTGTGGCCTTAGTGTTTTTCAGCCTCAGAGTGGATGCAGCCATGACGAGGACTGCAGCTCTTGACCCATCATGAAATTGGAATTATTTGTGTGATTATTTGCCTGCTTTAGCAAATCATAGTTCATGGCCAAGCGGCAACCTCCGGGGTGCAGATTTGAAGCCCATGCGGAAGTGCCAAAACATGAAGTTCACGCCGCAACCGCTAGGGGCTGGCTGCAGAAGCGAGCACTGTCCCATAGACTCCCATGTTAAAATCGCCAAT
>JAPTYR010000030.1:2742289-2753669 GCA_029814505.1 Siphamia roseigaster | reverse complement strand
TATATATATATATATAAAAAAAAGGGGTTTCTGTTGCTTTTTCTTTTTTTTTTTTAAATACACTTTGAAATTGAGAGAAGAGGATCAAAACCTAAAAGTGAGGTAACAGAGGCAAAAGTGTGGGCTGAATGCACAGTTTGGGGGCTCTTAACTGCTGCAGCAAGCTCTGAATTAATCCACTATATAATCCTCTTGGCACATTGCTAAGGTCACAGATTAATCCTGCAAGGATTTTGTTCATTAACCTAAACATTGAACAGCAAGTTTCATTCTATAAAATTGTAAAAGGACGCAATATATCTAATGCATCAGGTGCCGAATATTTCAGGTGTTAGGAGACAGTGAGGATGGATTATACACTCGGATGAAAAAAAACAAAAAACGACATTATCTATATACTGCATGTGGTAATTCGGTTATTTCACTGCAGAAGGAGCAATTTATCAGGTACTATATTGAATTGTGCATTAGTTTTGAATAGTGTTCGGTGTTCAGCGCTCAATTGAGTCAATTACTTCCTTTCACCGAAATGGGATGACTCATCCTGCACTAATTAACTGCTCATTCATACAGTAACTGGCAGAAAGAAACTAAATGGATTCAGTTAGAATATTCTCAAGCTGTGAAAACCTTATGAGTAAACACTAACTCAAAGGATTATAGATTTATATTCCCTATGTTTGGTGTTCACCTCAGTGTATTCCACTTTTTCAGTGTTCCTCTCATAAAAAAAAAAAAAAAAAACATTTCTGATTTTATTCTGCAGCGTGGCATTTCATTTTCTGAAGTCAGAAAGCCTTTATAGCTGGCATGAAACCTTTTCAACGCCACAAGCGCTAAAGGCATCAGTAGGCTGTGATCAATACAGCCATCGACAGGTAGCATTCATTGGAAAAATAGACGTGAGAGGTTTTTATCTTACTAATGTGAGGACGTGTTGGTGTGCTCCTCCTGTGAAAACACCCGTTTGGTTACAGAAATTCAGCCCCCAGCGCAGTAGACCACCCCAGTCAGAGTTCCGGTCATAGTAGTGGTGGACGATGCGGGGGAAACGCAATGCTACATCGCCGAAAAAAGCTGTGTTCTCCACCACATGGGAGTAAGCTGTGGAGATTGTAGAGAGAAAAGCAGGTTGGTTAAATACAGAAAAGTAATCCTAATGGACAGAGTCTGAAGATGTCTGTGCTGATAAACACACAGATAAAGAAACCAAGGAGTCCATGGTGCTTTTCCAGTAGTTTCTAGATGACTCAAATGTAGTAGGGGTGTATAAGTGGATATTCCTGACATTTAGGCAAGACAGAATCTGTTATTTTTGCCAAAAAGAGGATGAGGAAGACAGGATGATGTAGAGATTGATTTGTTTGAGCCAGCTGACAGAGCACAGGGTAGAGAGACAGAGGTGAGACTGAATGACAGTAGAGTTGCTGCTCGATAAAAGTGTCTTATATAAGAAGAGCATGAGCTGCTGATGAAACAGCTGAGGCGTAAAAGTGTATCAGACCTTCTTTGATCTTATCGTCCATGGGGAAGGGGTCATCAGGCTGCATGTTGGCCGCAACCAGGATCTGTCTGGAGTCTTCCAACACCTTAAAACATGAGTACAGTGGCTCAGTATTAAGTATTTTTAAAATTCATTTTCAGTTTGTGCTGTGAATGAAAGCAGCTGGGATTATAGAGGTGAACATGAAGAAGTCAAAAAACATAACCTGCAGTGATTTTTCTGTGCGTTGATGTCCTCCAAGTACATTTATTGCTAATATATTTGTTCGCTTTTGTTTAGCATATTGGAATTCTCTAGACCAGTGTTTCCCAACCTTTTTGAGCAGTGGCAAATATTTTACATTAGAAAAATCACAAGGCCCACCACCAAACACAAATGTCACAAAAAAGGTATATTTACTGAAATATAATGCAAATCTAGTCTCAATTTACTTACTCAGTGGGAAACCCAGGCCTGTTCAGTTAAACACAAAGCTGGTATTGTTGCAGAAATTGAAGACAGACATGGGGCATTTGGAACAAGAAAGCTGAGAGGGGTGCGTCAATGACCCCTCGAGGACAGAACCAAGGCTTACAGATTGAGATCCATATAATAGAGGCATATTCCCCCCACTGTGGGTCTGCACATTACTAGTGAGGGGGTTTTATCAGCAGAATGTCAGAGCCGGTTCACATTCATTTTGCTAAGGGATACTGCTGTGGTAGAGTGGATCATTGGCATGTGTGGTCATACATATTTATATCACGCCTCTCAGAGTCCCAATCAGGTAAAATTGGATAATGTTCATAAGCACACGTGAGGATTTCTCATGCACACTACATGCCACAGCACAGTGGTTGGGAAATACTGCTCTAGACCGCCCAAAAAATTCAATTCAGTCCCCGGGATGAATTTATGAAATATAAAAATTACACTTGTGACATTAACAACTGAGGATGTCTGAAGTAGTTTAGTTTAGAGGCAACATACAGGTCAACTGAATCTCAAATGGATTAGACCAGTAAAATAATAATAATACTAATAATAATAATAATAATAATAATAATATGTTTTATTTGAAAGCACCTTTCAAAATACTCAAGGTCACTGTACAGAGTAAATAAACAGAGGGAAAATAAACAATAAATTAAAAACATAAAAAAAACACATCAAGGTTAAAACGAGCTAAAAAGGGGAAATGTGATTATAGAGTGAAGGTAGTTCAAAACAGATGAGTTTTGAGTCTGGATTTAAAGATGGGGAGAGAGTCCATGTTCCGGATGTCAGGTGGAAGTGAATTGCAGAGCTGGGGAGCAGAGCGACTGAAAGCTCTGCTCCCCATAGTACTGAGGAGGACAGAGGGCACAGAGAAGAGGAAGATCTGAGGGAACAGGAGGAGAAAATAATAACATAATCTATCATAAATAATGACAACTCCAGATTTTACCTCCGTGTTTTAATGTAAAAAATATATATATATATATAAAATACTAGAAATGCACTCAGAGTGCGCAAACCTCCACCAGGGCAGCTCATGCTTTTGAAAGCACGGCCTTGTTGTGGCAGGCCACAAAGATGCAGCTGTTAACAAACGCACCAACAAACTCAGGTGATCACATAATCTCCTGGCGGAGGTAACACACACACACACACACACGCGCACGCACACGCACACACGCACACACACACGCGCAATTGATAACATGAAGCATAATATTGTTAAAATTACAATTATTTTTGTTGAGAAATTTCATGTTGTTGATGGATGCTCAAGTTATTCACATTTTTTAAAGGATAGTTTGTAAAAGTAAAGATTTTCATAATGTAGCTTTACTTGTTTCATTCTACAAACCACAGAAAAAAGTGTTATTTAGAGGTTATAACGTTAGGGTGGCTGTGGCGCAGGTTATCCAATGACTGAAGGGTCAGTGGTTTGAATCCTCACTCCAACTGTCCACATGTTGGTGTGTCCTTGGGTGAGACACCCTAGATTGCTCCCAGTACGTCTGTGAGGCTATAGAAAGCACCATGAAGGTGGAGAAGCACTATATAAGTGCCGTTCATGTACCATTATTTTATTGGTACAATCTACTTGTGATCATATTGGGCTGAATGTGGCTCCTGACCTAAAATGAGTTTGATACCCAGACTCTAGACCTTATTAACAGGAGACATTTTGGCTTATATTCACAAGTAAAACAGATGATCCTTACAGTAATGATGGATCTGTTCCACTTAAGTGTCCCAGAAAGCTATGCAAGTGATGCAGCCTGCACGCTCCAAAAGCCTGGAGCTGTGACGCCCATGTGGACTGTAATAACGGTTATGAGTTAAAGGAGCAACAACAAAGCTTTTCTGCCTTAATTTATTAAAACAAAAAAGTCTATCCTGGAAAGGTGCTATAATTTCTTCATTCACATAAAATACAACCGAGGTTAGTGGTGGAAGAAATATTGAGCTTTTTAAAAAAAACATGAGTGCATTAAAAATAAGCCTCAGTATATGTATCATCAGCAAAACTTACTTAAAGCTGCAATGCTTGATAGGATTTCAGTGTCACTGAGCAAAAATCAATGTGATTTGGAAAATCTACCATGAGACGCAGCCTTTGGTTAATCACGGGTGTTTTAAGACAAGTAGGGGTTAAATATGTGATGGACTGTTGGAATTAGCCATCACTGGTCAGGTTCTATCAGGTGTGACTATTCAGCTCTCGAGATGAACATAGAGGCTTAGGAAAGTGGATGGGTGAGTTATCTATACTTGTGTTTCTACTTGGACCAAGAGAGAGAGCTGCAGAAAGAAGGCATGTATTTACATATTATGGTGGTTTTACCCCTGGTTTCTTCCCCATTAGTGCAAGTGATGCTGTGTTTGAAGACATCCATTCATTATCTGAACCCGCTTTATCCTCACTCGGGTCACATCCCAGCCACTGAAGGGCAAAGGTGGGGGTACACCCTGGACAATTCACCAGCTCATCACAGGGCTGAACATATAGAGACGAATAATCACTCTCACATTCACACCTATGGACAATAACCAATTAACCTTTCAGTGCATGTCTTTGGATGGTGGGAGGAAGCCCGAGTTCCCGGAGAGAACCCACACAGACATCTGGAAAACATGCAAACTCCACACTGAAAGGTCCCACCCCCCGTCTGGTGTTGGAACCGAACCCAAGACCTTCTTGCTGTGAGGTATGAGTGCTAACCACTGCACCACAGTGTCACCCTGTTTGAAGACATTTCACCACTAAATTCCAACCAAAGTCCTAACTCTGTCCTTTAAGAAGCTCACATTTCATGCATTTTCTAGCTCTAAACAGAACGTTTTAGATTTATTTAGCTTAAGAAGGAGAATGTTCCTCCACTCATACCCATAAACATATTACAAGTATCCAAAAATGAACACATTTGGACCAAATATGTGATTCTCACTGACCAGGACGAAAGGAGTTGAAGAACTGAATCTCAAAAGAAAGATGTCAGACAAGTACAAAATACACAATTTGTCACTGAGTTATAGAATATTATGCTTCATTAAATCAGCATATTTATACAGGATGCTTGAGTACAGGTACTTTATGGTCCATCATTGTTGGAGCTGATGTCAAGTCAGGTTTACAAGGACATATAGCTCACGATAAGTGTTTAGATAATACCGTTACACAAGGAGAAGTATTTTAAACCTGTCCAACCATAGGGCTGTTTATTACTCGTGTCAAGAAGAATCGCTGCATACACGGTTGTATTTCCACAGCAGATATTTCACACTTTGTCACGCTGTGGTTTACATTTAAAAGATGTCAGCTCCTATTAAACAGTAAGTGCAGTGTTCCTTGGGGTGGTATACATATGAGGATCCTATCTCACTCAGACGTGCACAGCGGGATAGAAATGCTGACGGTGAATTTCAGCAGCTGAAAGTTGACTACGTCGGTCGCCCTTGAAAGCCAAGCAGATAGATGCATAGATAACCATCCTCAGGGAAAGTAAGACGTATTGTAAAGGCAAAGCTCAAAATGGAATCTGAATGAGAGGCACTGAATTAACATCAGAATGAATGTGAGGAAACATGCTGATGAATGTAATGACTGGATTTTAAAGCCTATGATTCGCTGTCGGGCTGCGAGTCTTATCCCTCAATCTGCCGAGAGCACGAGGAGGTGGAGCTTTTTGAATTAGTTTTTACTAGTGGCCTTGCTTCCTTCCACCCACAGACTCTGCGCCCATGTGACAGCCTACCTTGAAGAGTCCTTTGAGCATGATGTCTATAATCTTGTACTGCTGGTTGATGTCGTTCAGCTCAACCAAATTCTTAAGCGCATTCAGCTGATCCTTCCTTTTGGTCTCAAACAGCCGCTTGTCTGATAAGAAGAGGTCAGGAGGACACAACATCTCACATGAACGTTCACCCGCACACCCATCTGTCACACACAATCCTATTCATAATCGCGCCTCTACAGACCCTTCCACGCTCCCTGTGAAAACAGTAGCGGGTCTCTGCAGCAGAAGGATACATATCTCCAGGTTGGAGTCATGCCTCGATCGGTGCATGTCTGTGTCTGCTGAGCTGGAGGCAGCGGCAGCGGCAGCGAGTGCCAGGACCACTGCAAACATATTCCACATGGTCAGCAGGGGGCAGCAGAGAGGCACTCTTCTGCAAGAGAGATGACAAGCAATTAGATGTGTTATTGAATATGTTAATATTGACACAGTAATTCTGATTTGGTTAGTGGTCCCAGAGAGAAGCAAAACTAATTTAAAGCTTCCTTTGACTATGATCTATCCATTTTATTCTGATAAGGGATAATGGTATCTCACTTTAGAAGATGGTGAGCATTGACAACTCATTTGCTTATTCATGTAGGGATTGTTTTCTCCTCCTCTCTACTGTGTTACTTTTGGAACATGTGAAACAGAGAGGTCTACTGGGAATAAGTGGTCAATATGGGACAGCAAAGGGCAAGTGGAATTCAAAGGAGGGCTCCCTATGTTCTTTAGACATATCGGATGTCTGGTGCTTGAATAATCCGCAGAGGAACTTTTTACAGTTTCTGTATCAGACTCGTTCACCGTTCTGCTTCTCTTGTTCCCCACCCCTCTGGTCTCTCCATCCTCAGCAGTCAACCTCTTCAGGATTTTCATTCGGATGCAACTTTCTTCCCCACAGAGTTTTATTCATTTGGAAAAAAAGATGGATGAAGGGGAATTGAGAGAGAGAACATAAATAACAGCTAACAAGAGATGCTCATCAAATGAAAATTTGATGAAAGGCAAAATTTTTAAGAAAACATTAGCAGAAAACAGAAGTAACTAGAGGCAGGAGACCAGGTTGATGAAAAGCAACAAGACAAAAAAAAAAAAAAAAACCTAAATCACACAATTCATGCATAATTTCGCAAGGGCTCCATCAATTATACTATCAGTGGGATGCAGAGAGGGCACCAGGGCTTGGCAGTGGGATGTGGTGAAGACTTTAAGAAGCAGGACGAAGAGCACAAAGAGCGAGAAGGCAAAACCCTGCGGGAAACAACAGCTTTTCTGGTGAATATTTCATCTACAACTGCCAAGACACTGTAATAGAACTAGAAGACGTAAAGATAGAGGAGCAAGTGCAAGATAGAAGGAGAGTATGAGGCTGTGCAAGATGATAATGAGCACCAGGGACTTGATTTTGAACTGATGGAATTAATCTTTACAAGCCTGGCTGTCGATTCCTGAATCTAAAGGGCTAGGCAGTGAGCAACCGTCTTGGAGTGTGAATGTTAATTTCAGTTGGATGAGGCCCCTCGAGCATCTCATAAATTACAAGGGAAAGCATATGCTCTTAGATATATAGTGCACAATTCTTCCTCAGAGTTGTGATAATGTGACCTAAAGGGTGATCATTCTGTGCTGAATCTTAGGTTTATACAGCGTGTCCCTGCCAGCAGCAGGGGACTACCCTCATGGAGGTTTTTCCTGACAGTAGCGGTTACTTTTGTTTTAAGCGGTGGCCTATGTCCTCTCAAAGTCTCTTACTTAAAAATAAAAGTTTTTTTTCCTTGCATCGTCAGCAGAAACAAGTGTTTGTGAACAACCAGCTGAGTGAAGACAATGTTCGATTAAGGCCAATTTGTGCATTCTGAGAACATCTTTTGGGTGGCTTCCCAGCTTTCTGAGAAATGCTGCACTAAATATCCTTAAGTGCTGGTCGAAAGCCTCCATATTTCTTGATAACAGCCAAAGAAAGGGGCCTTGTCTCTCCGGCGGCAGCTGCTGGGCAGATCTTTTTGATGTTCCTATGTGCTTCTGAGTAGGCAGCCATGTAGTAATGACAGATATTTATGAGCAAAAAGGTTACACTGCTGGCACAATTTAATGCAGCCAAGAAAGATATCCAAAAGTCAGTTTTCATGCAAACGGCTGGGATATTACGAAGTGGTGTAAGAGAGACATTAAAGATGGATCAATCATTTCTAATGTGGCATGGGCAGCACAGGAATGAGTCTAAATGCATCCATTAACTGTAAGCATACAACTCTAATTACATAGGAATAGTCAGAGGAAAAGAAGAAGTCAAAGGAAAACCTACCGGGAACTGTGAGATCATATTACATGAGCTAATGACAATGACTGCAACACACTGCACGCAGCAGAACAATCTGAGGACAGAAATGTTCATTTCAATTGCCCCTTAAACCACACACAGGGCTGGATGGGGAGATATGACTTCCTTAAATATACTGTTAACACTCCAACATGCACCTGGGTGATTTCTGCCTGTGGTCATGACAACAGGCGCATCCCCACAACACCCCAGCACGTACAGTAACAACATCAGGACACTGCACATACTACAGGTCAGTGTGAGAATATATGTAACACAGCTGCTGTATAGAAGACGCCTATCAGAGTCACAGTCTTGGATGCTGGACTGACTGGGTTTCCCCTCTGGCGGTCCCTGTGATGTTCCCATTTAAGACGTAGTCTGTTCCTATAGTAATTCAAGTTGGGTGAGGGGTGTATGTGTGTGCGACTGGGAGGTCTGAAAAAAGCATTGTAGCTGTTGCTGAATCTGTGTAAGCCCACGTAAATCTCTTGGCCAGGGGAGATTTTCTTCTTCTGCCAACAACAATCTCCCGTAGCAAAAGAGGCAGNNNNTTGATTTCCTGTGTGCAAGACTCTTGTTCCAGCTTTGTCAGATAAGTAGGCTACCATATCGAATCAAACTACAGACCTGTGAAGATAGCTGAAGTCCCTGAGGTGTGAAACCATGTAGTTGAAATTCTAAGATGCCTTTCAAGGAAGGACAAGACAAACACAATCTCCAACCGAAAGCAATAAACTATTAACTAAGCAATTCAGTGATGTTAATTTCAAGAGGCAAAACTGACCCCTGAGGTGGAAGCAGCTCCTGAAAACAAGATGCCTGACAGACAGCTGGATGGGAGCAGGAGTGGATCCAGATTCCCTCCGGGATGTGAGTCTGCTGTGGGAGGTTTGAGGTTCAAGGAGACACACATCCTCCTCCTGTTTCTCTGCTGCTATCTGTGAGGCTCTGCCTGTCATCATTCATGCAGAGCCACAGCCACGGACATGCGTAATGGTGATGATGATGGCTGTATCTGGATAAAGACTGTCATGTGGACCATCAATTACGGTTTCCTTAATTGATTGCATGGCCCCTACCTGACCTGCATTGCCTTCAGACGAGCGACAGTTTATTCACGATTAGAAGTTCATTTACTTCATTTTAACATGAATTAGATGAAGCTTCGATGGAAAATGCATCGGACACGAGCATCATCTTTGCAATATTGTATTAATTACTTAGATATGAGGTTCCGTGCATTCGAGAATGAACCAACCAAGAGTTTAGAGTCGCTTTTTTTGGATAAATCGACCAGTCTGTCACCGCAGATGGATCCGTATCTTCCAGCGGACAGCACGGAGCATCCAGCCGATACGGAGCCGGACATTAAGCCGCAAAACTCGCGAATCACTCACCGTGTTGTAGCGTGAAACGGGCAGAGATTAGCTGGCAGCGTTTTCTCCAAAGTAGTGTCGTTTAACCTCTTTATTTCCGCACCGAACGGTTGAGGTCAGTTCGCCGATGAGTGGGGACGGGACACTCAGTTTGTCCCCCCTGGATCGTCAGGTGACAGCTACGCGGAGGTGGAGGTATTCATTTACATGCGGCTCTCGCTGCTCCACTCCGCCAGCGCCACGATCACACCGGCTGGCTCGCCTTGGACGAATGACAGCGAGCGGGGAATGAACGCGGAGGAGGATGTGGTTTCCGCACGGAAGATTTAGCGAGGGGCACCACTGGAGCGTGGGGTGCGTTCCGCTCCGATCAGTGGGCTTAATTATAGAAACATTTCCAGCCCCGTTTTACATGCATTTTAATAAATAAATAAATAAAACAGGGGAAATTAGAACATGCACTGTGAACTGTACACGAGGAACTGAATAATTAATGTATAATGTGTAAATTACAGCAGACTGTAAATGAAGCTGCACAGGAGGACGAACACTGCCACAAAAACCCAACTGTCATTGACCTAAAGGGGGAGAAATGCATCTATCATCTGTGAAGACTAAAATAATGTAAAAGAATGCATGTATGAATTTAACTAGATCATTTATGAAAAATAACAGGATCCCTATAGATGCTTTAACCTTTCATTATAAACTGTAACTGCAAACTATGTCATTCAGAGAACATATATGTGCTGATTTTAATTATAGAATGAGCAAAAAGAATGAAATATAACTGCATATCAACAAGTGCTAGGTTCTAATCGACCCTTATTTTAAAGATTGATTAAGAATATTGACTTTTTTCCTACCTTTTCCTGTTTATCTTGCATGACCATGGGGCTTCGGTCTTTGCTTTGGGCTCAAATCTTAAAGCAAGAATTCTAATTTTTAATAATACACTAGGTTGAAGGAGCCCATGCTCAATTTTTAGCTCTCTGGGTTTAATATCACAGAAAAATTAGCACTGTAATTGAAATATTTGTAACTCAATTAATTCTGAATCAAGTTTGGAAAATTAATTTAAATGGGATCTTCTGAAATTGAACTGAATGAGTTTTGGAAATCACTGTTAATACTCAGCAATCAACAATGAAACTAAGCCAGCTGATGACTTTCCAGACTTGGCTGTAACATCAGTTTGTTTTCAGTATAAAGTCAGTCAGACAGATGTACATATTTCCGATACGCCTGAAGAATGGAGTTAAGGAACGTGCAGGGGAGGGTGAGACAAAAATCGATCAGCATGACAGATGTACTGAACCTTTACATACTGACTCAAGCTGAAATATACGATAATGATTCTTATTTGTGCTGCACACTTTGAAAGAGATTACATGAAAGTATGGCATAGAGATTCAATAACCTGCTAGGGGGGAAAAATCAATAAAGATGCTCTTACTGTTGTTGGAATCACAGTATGGGTATCTTTGACAAGACTGACAGGAGCATGTAAGTGTTTTTTTTTGGTTGCACAACCTAAAGCGTAGTAAGTGTAGCCTGTGTGCGTTTTGTGCAGTTGAGAGGTTTAATTTCAGGGAAGGGATACAGGATGTTGCAGGGCCAATCGGGGCTCTCAGTAGATAACTGCAGGCTGAGAGACTCCATCAAATTCCGCGCTCGCTGCTTGTACTTGTCTGCAAACGGCGGATGCAGGACACTGCTCTGGACCTGAAAGAACAACGGTAAAGGGAGATTTTTATTATCTGAGCTGGAAAGTCAAAATAGAAGGAGAGAAGATGAATAAGGACAAAGAAATGGCAACACAAATGATGACAAAGAAAAAAAAAAATAGGCAAAGCACAAGACATAAGGCCAGTATTGAACTACATGTTCATAGGCTTGCTGCATATTAACTTGGAAAAGTTGA
>JAPTYR010000030.1:2670166-2682465 GCA_029814505.1 Siphamia roseigaster | reverse complement strand
AGCGATTTTTGTGGATTGTGGACGACGACGACGGACGCATCACCACGGCATAAGCTCATCCGGATGAGCTAAAAACTAAATCTACTGATTATTTCCACAATTGCTACAGTCTATGATTGAAACTACTGCTTGAGACACAAATTGAGATATATTTTGAATATGTTTTAATACTTTTTTAGAAAGTAGATTTTGTGAGTTATAGAGTGCCCCCTGTATGTTTTCTTGTTTGTAAATGTTATTTTCTAATTGCAAATAAAGGAATTTCTTTCACTTTTAATGCATATTATATAGCTTCCAAATATTGTTTTCTTTTTATACTAATAACTGCTATCTGTCCTGAAAAAGGGTGACTACTAAACAGCGAGGCAACAAGAGAAACAACAGAAAATCATATGAAAACAGGAAACTAATAAGAAATTTAGAGGAAGGCAGAGGAAAGCCATAGTCTTTGTGTATTACCGGGTATGTCAGCTTTGATGAAAGGAGTGCTGTACTGGTGGGGAGAATGAGCCAGGACAGACGCAATACACTTAGTGCTGCTCACCTGCAACGTCTCATTGCCACTCAGCAGCAACTGGAAAACAGATTTTATTAGAATGCACTGATGAAGACGTACCAGTTCCAAACAGTGTGCTTGGCTTCTGCATTGTTTATAGAGTGTTAAAAGTACGTGAAGGCTATTTTTTACAACGCTGCCAGATTGCTAATGGCAAAAAGGGATGAAGCAATATTTTGAAGCTGGCTCTCATCCCTGATGTCTTGTCTGTCCTCTGAGCTGCACAGTTTATGAATGTGTTAAATATCAGCATACAGTTCAATCCAAGCAATTTTTACCCTCGCCCCTGAAAGGGAAGAGGGGTGTTGTTTTTGGTTCTTTTTTTTAATGTCCGTCTATCTGTTTGTTTGTGTGTTTGTCAGCAACTTTACATAAAAACTACTGGAAAAATTTCCATGTAATTTTCAGGAAAGGTATGAGGTGTTCTAGAATAGACCCCACTAAATTTTGGTGAATCTATAGGTCAAAGGTCAAGGTCACAGTCACCAAAAATGTGTTTTCACAATGATAAGACATAAGGAAAATCAGGTAAAGTGTTAGCGAGGGGCGGGGTTTCTTGTGTCTGGCACCACTTGTTCTTTTTGTGATGCTTAGTCATGTCAGCATCCGTAAGAACACTTAAGTTACTTATTTTTGTAATAGCTAAAGGCAAACATGGGAGAGCTTTCCAAAGAACCTGAGATGGACTACATGTCCTATATGTATGCTAATATCATGGTTAAATAATCAACAATGTGAAACATACTATGTCCATACAATTGTGTTTGGATAGATCTTAAAACAGCTCATTAATTTTGTTATAGAAGAGCATTTGTCAGATTTGGCTGATTACCAAGTTAAAAGCTAGGTTTTATAGCAACTCACCACGCACCTATGACCTACAAAAAATACTAACGTCCTAAACTGTGCTGTAATGGGAATGATCATTGAGAAAATTGAACTAGATATAATCTGCACATTGACTTCCCAGACATGCAGCACAAATATTTGTCCAGGGTAAACCCACAGAATCCCTATTCAAAGGCACATTAATCCAGGATTAGAGCTTCTTGTTATGATTAACGTCAGAGTCAGAATGCAGGTCTTGGTGTTGGGGCAGGATGTTTGGACAGACACCTTTTTCAGTAGGAGAGGCAGAGGGCAGTGATCAGAGGACTGATGCTGTAGATTTTGGCTGAGGGGTAGAATGTTCTGGTTCTCATTGCACATGATCGGATTTCCTGGACTGCTCATTAGAACTGACACTGCTTCTCCTAGCTGTACCAGCAGCCACAACAGACCTAAAAGATGAGAGATGATGTGTGAAAACAGATTAACATTCAGTAAGTGAATATCCCCAAACATTAATAAGAGAAAACATAATCTTCTTTGTTTCAGTTCCGTTTCTATCTGGTATTAGATTTGTACTGATACTACTGTATATGTAGCAACTATCACTGGCATAGAGATCCTTCACCATCTGTGAAGAACCTCATAAAAATACTGAACTGCTGCAACACAGGCTAAATTAACTGTGCTGAAGGTTAGGTTACATTACACCCAGGTGCACATTCAATATAAAGGAAAAAAATGGAAGAAACTCACAAAAAGTCCACACAAGTGGTGTGAGCAGCATGGCAAAATAGTCATTCCCATAAAAAGCCATATGAAACTGAACCACTGAGATGTTTATATATTAAACAAGTGTAATATAAACATCAGCGAGGAGTCATACAATTGTAAAGATCACAGAGGCACACAAGTTCACTAAGACATATATTAGTCCTTATGAATATAGTAATTCTGAGCTGCATGGGTTTCTTTTCATTTCTAGCCATCTGAAAACAATAAACTCACAAAAAACAATATTTATTTTTTAAAGCCTAAATGTAATGTTTTCAATTCATGGGAATGTCTCAGAATGACTCAGTGTACAATTCCTCACTGCTGAAAAACAGTATTAAATGCTGTATCCAATGCTGCTGTTCTAATCAGTGCTATAACAGCTACATATTAAGATTAAATCAATGCACAAATTACACAAACAACAGCAGTAGCTCAACTGCAAATGCTCTCAAAATTGGAACCAACCATCCTCAGTCAGTGCACCCACTTTTACATCACTAATGCACTGCTATAACTTCACAGTTCTAGAAGATAATAACTCTTGTTTCCTTTTTTTAAAAAATCCTCTGCACTAGCCTAGTTCAGATCTCCACCAAAGCACACAGTAGAAAGCATATAATCTATAAAACGTTAAACTCTTTCAAGGTTGCAAAACTCTTTCATTTCTTCAATCCCTCTTTTCCCTACAAATCTTTGCCCCTAAGTAGAATCTGGATATTTGTTGAGAAGATAAGTTTATTACCTGCTCACTTTCATTTCAGTATTAATAACTGTGAACAGCAAGTTTGAACTCTTGGGATGAAACAATAGTTGGTATAAATTCATTATAGTCCTGACATTTCCAAATGTCCTCATTTCTCTCATATCATCAAATTAAAATTGAAAATATGGGTTTAATACATGACAGTGTATTCCAATTTCAGCTTTCAAAGACAGCCCCTAAAATTGGGACTGTTGTACTCAAATATGTATTCAATTTATATAAAACCTTAGCCATATCTCAGTTTTCCCAAACTTTGTATGCTGAATTTAGTAATTCTCTAATATAGTAGTTCTCTTTCAAACTTTAGATGAGAACAAACTTAATTGAGACATGAATGTGCTCAGTTCTGAATAAAAGAAGATATTAATCTCTAAAGATTATTTCCATCCAATAATTTAGAGAAAAAAAGCATGTCTCTGGTGTCTCATTCTAAAAACCTTTGACCATTTTGAGCAACATTATAGCCATTTACTCAACCTGTGTTATGTAAAAGAGCTACTGCTACACCTAGGACAACTGAAAATAAAGGACACATCTGAAATGACTGCATTAGAACCGTATGCAATAACTATATCTAACATGCTTTCTTTCTCACCAATACAGTTAGTGATGAGCTGCAGGGAGCTGGCATTGTCCAAGGCCTGCAGCAACAGGATGCACACTCTGTCTCTGATGGAGCTGGGCAGAGCCTGAGCCTTTTCTCTCCCTAACAGTTTGACCCACACATAGAAGGCAGATGCCTTTAGCCCTTCATCTGGGTAAAGTAAGGCTGAACAAAGGTGTTCCAGTAAGGGCACTAGATCACAGAAATGAGAAAGAGAAGAAAACACACATTAAAACCAGAACTGATGCTGAATAACAGAATAGGAGTCATGTGTGTATGCTTTATACATTTGAAATGGTGAAGAAAAAGTGGTTGCAAAAAAACACAACTATCTAGTTAAAGACAGACTGTTTACTCTCTCCTACAGACAGGTAATATATTTTGGGGAAAAAAAATAGAAAACCATGAGAGCTGTGAGACAACAGGGAAACCAAAGAAAACAATAAGGAATGCAGTGGCAGCTGAGTGTCACCAAACAAGCTCTTTAGCTATGACAATCACAGGCAGATCCAACAGTGGAAGTAAAGTTATTATAAAGATGAAGGGATAGACTATGCAATGAGAGTCACAGTCAGGAGAGACAGAGGCAAGAAGAGGTTTGAAAAATACATGGGATCAGGAAAGGAGTCTCTAAGCAAAACAGACAGGAAATAAGACACGACTGGTTACACTGTCTGTCAGAGGGAGCAAGAATTAGATTTCCAAGAGGGGGAAAAAGAACGAAAGATTGAAACAAAGAGAATATGTAGAGAGTGAGGATCAGGGGAAGAGCAACACAAGGATAGAGCATATACAGATTTAGAGTCACAAAAACACGGAGAGTCAGAGGAAGAAAAATTAAGACTAAGGTAGCGATGGGGGTAACATATACATACATGTGCAGGTAAAATGTTAAGTAATGTCACTGGACTGACAGTATTTATACCAGTAGAAAGACAGATTCTACAACATACTACTCTGTGCTATATGTTCAGACTGACAGAATACTCACTTTAAAACCAACCTTAACATCTTGTAGCTAATTACAATCCAAAAGTAAAATGGAGTTAAGGAAATGGTGTATAATATAAAATAACGTGCATTTGTTTTTATTGAGAGACATGGGATTATCAATTAGCTGTAACACAATTAAATGTTCCTCAGCTATCTTTAATCGGGGGAGCTCCTCCCACTGACAGAAGAATTTAGACATTATGTTGTAACATAATTTAATGGTTTATCTTAGATCTTTAAAAATCTGTCTAACTGAACTTGCAGAGTCTAACCAAGCTTAACTTGGTTCCCATGCATTAAAATAACCAAGTACTGTTGAAAATGTAGTAACTGTGCAAGTGACCCTGTATACCAACTTCATACCCAGCATCAGCAAAATGCAGATTTGGTCTGAAATGAACAGAAGCAAAAGTTAAAATACATGCCCATGAGGCACACTGAATATAGATGATACAGAAAAACACGGGGACTTTAAACTGGGAAAGGAAGGGCGACTTTGAGAACAAACGGAGTTAAAGAGCAGGACAGCAGTGGAGGTGAAAGGATACAAAGTCATTGAGTGTGAAAGAGAGAAAGAGATGACAGAGTAGGAGCGCCAAATCCAAGCCCAGCTGCTCTGTGAAGCAGATCAAAACCCATGTGAGACAGGAGAGGCTCCCAGACATGTTTGATTAAACCAAAATATATGAGGCGGCCAAGATGAGAGCCAGGCATAAAGAGAGAATGAAAGAGGGAGCTGGGAGAGGAGGGAGATAAGGCCTGCACAGACACATGGTGGAATGGATGGACCACAAGAGAGTTTAACGTATGAGCAGTTAGCAGTGGAAAATAAGCAACCCCCAATAAAATGTTTCCATTGAATGTGTTTGTAAACTACAAATATCTGATATCACAAAGTTTTCAAACCAGAGGTGATGACTCATGGAGCTTTTGGCATGACTGTGAACTCAAGTTGTTGAGAGAGAAAATACATGATTATTTATTTTCCATAAAAAAGAACCACTAACTCAATTACGAATGTTTAACTGTTTATGGTTATGTTTGGGCACTGGGAGCATCCGGTTCAAGTCAGAGGGAAAAAAAAAAAAAAGAACATCTCATGATACAGAAAAAGGCGTCAGAGTTGTGAAAAAAACTAACAAACAAGCAAGATTTAAGAATATTTAAATAAAACCATTACCTTTTCCCATCCCTCAACAATTTTTTTTTCATTTAAGCTTTTGTTTGGTTTCATTGTTCTATTTTGACAATTATGCTAGAAATAAAAAAAGAGTACAATTTGTCAAAAAATATAAATAGACAGATTAATAATTATCTGCAAATCACCAGACAAGACATAGTATTTCCCATACCTTATAACTGTGGAGGTGCAAGCAAACAAATTATAGGTGGAACAAGTCATAAGTGCCCATAAAAAAAACTAAACAAAACTAAGATTAAGTGGCATTAAGGCTAATAACTGTAAAATTACAAAAGTAAATAATGAAGAATGAACAGATATTACTTGTTTAAAAATAAGTGAACAATAATACACACATACTTTCACTGCCTAAACCTAAAAACATACAGTGAACTATGTACCACACATCTCATGCTGATTGAGGAAAGGAAAAAAGCTTCATTCAATAACAAACTACATTTAGATGATACATATTGCAAAATTGTATGAAGGCAAAATATTCTGGCAACTGGCTTGAAATTGTTGTTTGAAGACTAATTCATGACACATCCATAGACGCACAGAAACAGGCTAAACAAGGACAGGACAAAGGATATTAAACAACTGTGTTTTGCTTTCTTTGTCAATGAAAACTAAAGTTTCATTTCCGTTTCCATTTATTGCTTTGCAGGCCTGATGCAGTGCTGCACACCCTGGACTACCACTCTCTGTTCATACTGTGATCTGCTTTCAAATGTATTTCTATTTTGCACTCACCGAACTTAACTAAACCTTTCCCTCTCTTCTCTGGCTTTTTTTCCACACAGTTTTCAGACTTTCCCACATTTCAAACGTACATGTTCCCATTTGGCCCGTCTAAATGAATAAACCTCAAGCCAAAAGTATTTGATTTCTGAATTTCTTTCTTTTGTGTTTAGAACGTCTGCATGGAATGTCAATTTTGTCCTATTATAGAAATGTTGATACTTAACAATTCAATTTGGCATTTTGTTCACATTCAAATCAAATACTCACAACCTCAGAAACCCTACAATTTGGAGCGCTGCAGCTTTCCTTTCCCTCTTACTTGTTTTTTTTTTCTCTCATTAATGGTTTATCTTTCCTCTCTGCTCCTTATTTTGTATGTAATCACTTCTCAGTTAGGACCTGAGGGAGCGAAGACGCCAGCAAATGCTGAAATGAGAGTGGGAGGTAGAAAGGGAGAACGAGATTAAAAAACAGATTCAGATAGACGGAAACAGAGGCTAAACAGCCAGGCAGACAGACACAGAGACAGACCGAGTGAAATGCGTCAGGTGCTTTGAGCTTGTGTTGTCATTGCTGTGATGTTGTCATTACTCCAAACAGCCCCACAGAGATTTGCTGAGTGACAGGCCACAGACAAACCTGCACAGTCAATAGTGGCAGCCCACATCTTGCATCAGCATCATAACAACCCACTGCTGCCTACTCTGGGGAGCTTGTAAAACTTAGAATAACACATGGGAGGTGGACACGCACAGCATAATAAAGTAACTATGACGTTACGCTGCTTATTTGCCATAAGGTTCACATTCACTTTGGCCTGTGAATATAAACACTCAGGCATGAAACAGAGTACATTACACACACACACACACACACACACACACACACACACAAATACACACCCACATGCTTGAGGTTGATTAATGGCACCCATTAAACAGAGAGGAGTAATGGTTCAGTGAGCAGACAGACATACAGGTGGTTGTAGCAAAGATTAAATCAGCCTATTTTGTGTCGGATGGCAGGCTTAAACACATTATTGTTCTACTGCACACAAATTGTATATATTCTATTATTCTATATCTCTATATATAGGGGATTTGAGGAGAGAGATTAAATGAACATGTATTTGCAGCTGGAGTAGCTTTTTTATTTTCACCAGAAGCAGGTTTGGGATTGGTTATGCAGATAGA
Source organism: Siphamia roseigaster (assembly GCA_029814505.1). Classification (NCBI taxonomy): domain Eukaryota; kingdom Metazoa; phylum Chordata; class Actinopteri; order Kurtiformes; family Apogonidae; genus Siphamia; species Siphamia roseigaster. The sequence goes on along the minus strand of JAPTYR010000030.1, from coordinate 2,674,824 downwards.
ATTTCAAGTATGGACACAGCAGAGTTATCTCAATACGGCTGTAGTGTAATTGAAAAGGTCAAATTGGCCAGAGAGACTGAATTGAGAAAGTTCAGGGGAACGTATATTGTAAATACAGTTCTTTTTGCATTTTTTCCTCTCATGTCTCAGTGGAGTAAGGCGAGAAGAGGGTGGGCATGGAGAAGATTATTTCAGAAGTGGACACAGTGGACTTCTTCTGGGCTTTCGGGGTTTAATTGAATAGGCGAAATAGATGGTTGTGACAGAATTGTTGATCATTCTCTGTGGAGAGCACAAGGGATGCTGGAAATAAATAGCCTTTCACATCTTTGTCTCCAATTCAAGGTGAATTTCATTATTACTAATGTATTCCTGGTTCTCATCTTTGGAGGTGAATCGTCCTTGTATTGCTTACATTTAACTGTTTTTTTTTTCATACAGCAAGAAAGATGAGAGAAATGTAAAATCATGATGTGCCATCTTAGATTAGCTCACATTTTAAGCAGCATTCCAAACCAATATAGGTCATTTATTTTCCAACCCATATTTCTTCAAAGTAAAATACATCTTTTCACTTGCCCGTGACATCAGACAGCTGAAAGGTCAGGGTCTCAGAACAGCAAGCCTATATTACTGTGAGATGGTATCTGTTGCTTTGTCTCACCATACTGAGTCACTAGGACATGGGCTACACTGGGGACTGTTTCCACAAGGCTCCCAAGAAAGTTGAATGTTGGCAGGAAACCCTTGACACTGAGCTGGCCACTTAGCTGGAAGAAATGTGCAAAATAAATATCATAGACCACTTCCAAAACATCACACTGACACTTCATGATATTTTATCATAACGAGACAGTAATACATAAATGATAACTGACAAACTGGACAATGAAGAATGAACATCTCAGGCCTTATAGCGAAACACTTTGGTTTGTGCGTAATTAGAAAAAATTTCATCTTTTCAGGAGTTGAAGTAGCAAAGACATGAGACAACTGTGATATTTATGATTTTCATGTTACACCACGCCATATCAAAAGTCTGAACATCAAAAAACAGACCTACATTATTTTCCGGACATAAATCAAACATATTTTCTTCAAAAATGTCTAATCAGACTCTATTTTAGTGATTAAATGAGACGTGTCTGCCCTTCTGCCCAGTGCTGCACCTCTCTGTCATCATCAGTGTACACAACTTTACTATTTTCCGCCTGCAGCGTCATCTGATGAATGAGGCTTTTCCAAAACTGCCTTCCCCGAGTGTGACACAACAGTAACGAGAGGGAGAGGAGCACACTGTTTACTAAACAACCATGGGAGGATATGTTGGTTATACAAGTGCTGTTACATATTTAAAGATGTTGAACATGTTAGTGTGCCTGTATGTGTAGTCGAACAGGTGTGGCTCTCCATATGTCTGCAAATGTGTCAGACTCACCTGTTTGTGTATCTCATCTAAAACAAAGTGAGAAGGCAGCTCACTCTGCAGCTCTAAAAGCAACTGAAGCAGCACTGACAAACACACACATATACAAATGCATGCATGTACACAGACACACACATCAGACAGAAGCACAGGGAGACACTAATTAGTCAGACAGTGAGAACAATTTCACATTTTTAGGAAAAATGTCATTGGGGGAAAAAATAAACAACTCCGAGTTCCACTGTCATTAGATGCCAGGTTTATTAAAATAACATCTGTCACCGCAATACAACTGTAATAACACGGAGAATAATACATGTGTACTGTTTACGTCTCAGCTAAATTCAAAGCTATATTCACTTTGGTTGCAATACAGATCTGTGAAGGTGCTTTTAGACAACTTCTGGGATTCTGGGCTTTCTTTCTGCCCCTTTGTTTCTGCTCACATACACAGATATTGTAACTGCATTATTCATTGGGCACAAATGAGTTTCTTCCCACATTCTCTGTGCAAAGAGCAATAGCAGTGTCAAATTTTAAGCACTCTACTAACTATTACAGCAAAGTGGTCCCTAAGGCATGTTTTAGACAGCCACCATAAAATCTGACTGTCATTTCCACTTACAAAACAGTTAATGTAAAAAAAGACTGCAGTGAGACAAATCTGACTAAAACTGCTAGCTCTTTGAGACCCCAACATTAAAAAAAATATTTTAAATCTCTATTTAGCAGCATAACTTAATCATTAACGATAAAATGAATTTAGTGTTCTAGCTATGGACAATGCTGCAGTGGGAAGAAAAATAGAATTGACGAAGTCTTGTGTTATAAATAGTTAAAGCTGGGTCATCCCACTTTCCAGAAGTGACAACTGTCACATCAACAAGACTTTGTGTGACTCATAAGCCTGTGTGTGTGTGTGTGCCCTTGCTTACTGTCTGCATTACAGTAACTATACAGTCTATGTGTATGTGTACAGTATGAAAAGCATGGGTGTATGCTGAATTTACATAAATTTACATGTACATGTGATGACACACACTCCCACACTTTTGAAAAGCTAAGAAGTTTCTCCTCACCTTGGCCAACCTTTTCAAGATTTGCAGAGTCATCCAGGGTATGAAACATACCTGAGGACAAAAAACAGTGACAGGCTGGATTTAAAAATAAAACTTTATAAATTCACTGAAGCATAAAAAGGTACCACCGGAGAAAAAGAGACTGAAATGTAGACAAATACCTAAACACAACAACCACTGAATTAAGACAGGGATATGTAACAAATAAACAGTGTAATGCTAGAAGAAATACGTTTGAACGTATTTCATAAGCTACATCCAAAAGGAGCCCATGTAACAGGCACAAATGTTGTATCCACATCTGTTGATGACCTATACTAGGAGTATAAAACATGTATGAGTAAAATAAAGCCACGTTATGAGGCAGGTTTTCAAGGAGTGATACCAGTTCTGTGGCTGTACTACAAAGACAAACAAATAAAATGTGTAAAGGAGAGATGAAAGACATATTTTATATTTGGATTACTCTTTTATTGGCACATGCTGAAGCTTCGCTCAGCAGACCATCCCACAAGCATTGTAGAGGCTCCTTTAATGTCTTGTCGTCGTGGTTAGCGCTTTAAACGGCTTACCATTTCCTACGTCTTTCACCTTGCACTATTTTGATTAGTGCACTAATAGTGTAGTTTAATGTTTTATGCTGCAATAACCGAGTGAAATTTCTCCATTGAGAAGAAACTTTTAGAAACTAACTCAGCAGCACTATTTATTTGCCACTCTCATAATATATGTCTTGTATTGGTCTTGACAGAAATGCATTAAACACAATAAAGTGCTAATAAAGCTATCATGTCTATACAGGTCCCACAAGGTTACAGGCTCCACAGATTGTTGTCACAATAATGAGTCCTTCGTATACATCTAACATACAAGGGTGAGTGAAGTGGGACTTCATTCCATGCTGAAATACTAGTGACCAAAGTATGCACTTTAATAAGTCAGTGAATAATTTCTCATTTCATTAGCTGATGGTTTATTGACTTTTTTGAGTTTTACAAAAAAAATAAAACAAACGTATTGAGAGTACAGCCCTGCCTGTGTCTTCTAAATCAGTTCAGCCATGTTCTGTGTAATTTAAGGTTTTACAGATTCTTAAACAGAAATAAAATAATTCTCACTTCAACACTACATGTTGTTACTATGACCCATGCCAATTATTTAAGAGGTCATGTGATTAAAGTACACCTTGAGTTGTAATACAGTTGTATATTCAAATTGCTTTTAAAATAAGCTCAACAAAGGGCAAAATATCTGCCCAGTGAATCAGCAATAATGAAAAGCTGGATGAGTTGATACAAAAGAATTGAAAGGGTAAAGGTAAACTCTATTACCTGAATCCATGGATCAGTTTAAATAAATCAGATTAAGGTGAAAAATACTGCTTAGGTAAATATGGTTTGTTCTCACAGCACAGTCAGACCTTGCAGAAAAGCAGAGCTGTGGACCAAAGGAGAAGCTTTACTGTACACTGATGCAATGATTATTATTTCTAAGAAGGTAGGTTACACAAACTCAAATCGTTGAAATGTTTAAAAGAATCAGCAATTGATCATTGATATCCAGTAGGATGTGGCTGTTCCCCTCACTTTGTCAGATCAGGCCTACACTTTTTTTGTGAGTGAGGCTTGGTAAAAAAAAAATAAAAAAGAAGAACCACACCAAATTTCAGAATTTTGTGTTCAGTCCCTGGGGTGGCTGTTTTCAATTTAAGATTCCATTTTTCAGCAGCAAAAATGTGCATTTTCATTTAATCAATAGCTGATGATACACAAAATGGTTCTTCAGGAAATTTTATATCAATTAAAATGTAGACTGATTTACACAGGTGTCAGTTCTCAATCCCATATAAACACAGTTTATACGGGATTGAGAACTAAATTGAGAATGACAACTGAATTATTATTATATTATTAAATAAATGTATTTTCTTCTTGTTTTAAAATAATATTGTTTAGTCATTATTTTTTTTATCTGCATACCCATTATACCCTTGGGATAACATAGATGACCTTGTATTTCCCTTGTCTGTTTTTTTTTTTCTTAAAATGCCCCTAAAAAGTGATTTAAATTGACTAAAAATTTCCTGAAGGGCCATTCAGTGCATCATCATCAGCTACTGAGTAATTGAAAACACACATTGCAAAAAAAAAAAA
>JAPTYR010000030.1:1099329-1111002 GCA_029814505.1 Siphamia roseigaster | reverse complement strand
GTGACTTTTTCCTGGATATTGGTTTTGTGATGGAAATAAATCACTCTTTTGAACACATGCTGTTTTGAGAAGAAAAACATTTTATTTTAGTGTCCCAGTAAACTGACCGGACTATTTTCGTTTTAACCCAAACTGGACTAGAACTGGACCAGAACTGGGCTCACAGGACACTGTCGGGGGTCAGTCAGTGTGTCTGTATGACACTGCTGACGGGGATGAAAGACAGATTCATGTAAAAAAAAAAAGAACAAACTATCCCTTTAAGATACTCATCAGTAGACTTTCAGACCTATGTTCATAGTGGCAGACATTTGGTTTAGCAGTGACTTTATACTTTTCTGATTCCAAAAAAAGTCTTATTTATGTTGGACTAATAAAACTTAAGGATCTTTGATAAATTTTAATAATTTTTGAGCTCATCTATAATCAGAATCCTGTCATGCTTGTGACTTGTAAAGTAAAAGTGACACCACAAATGACTGACCTGACAGCAAATGCAGAGGTCCTGCGATAATCTGAGTCCAACACAAAATGACAGATCAAATCAGATTAGATTAGATTAGATTACATTACATTAGATTACATTAGATAGAACTGCATTGATCCCCCAGGCAAAGCCCTCAGGAAATTGAGGGTTTTTCTATTTATTTATTTTAGATTAGATGAAAATGTTACCTCAAGTCCAACATCATTCCGGTAACTTACTGTAAAATTTCATCTGTCCTCGGAACATTTATGTCCTGAGGAGTTTTCCATCTGTGAGACTGTCGTCCTAACACAAATACACAGGTTTGTTTGTTTATTAGTCACCGGAGCAACATAAGGAAAATACAGTACCTAAGTCTGGAGGCTTGTTTTAAGGCACAAGTACATTTTTTTCCCCCTTTGTGCTTCGAAACAGAAAAAAAAAAGCTTTGGTTTATCAGTCGCTCTGAAGCTGAAAGCAAAAGATATCCTTGTGAAGCCTGAACCAGCAGATGCAGCATTAGCTCACTGGCTCTCACTCAGTGCATCTGCAGCCTGGCATGTCCACAATAAATATTGAAATCAGTAGTGGCTGCTTGAAAGTGGATGTTCTGTATTATAAATGTCATTCTATCCTCAGATGACAGAGCAGTGGTTCAGCGTAAAGCCACAGAACAGAGACACAGCAGGAGCCGCTCATTAAAGTGACATCAGGACGACTACCTGCATGTTTCCAATACAAATGGGAAAGTGAAAACAGAGTGGAACTGATCATGGTGAGATTCATCCATGGAAATGGCGTAAAGCTAGTGAGCCAGCCTTCTCTATCGATGTGCCAACTGTGCCCGAGCCCATCACTGCCCATTTTCTTCATCATTTGCTGGAAAAGAGTAAAAGCACACAACACTGCAGATGGATCATTGTCTGTCGGAATGGTTTTAAAGCCGACGGTTAATGGTAGATTCACACAACGGGAAGGAAGACCAAACTGTTGCACACTTAAAGCCAGGTAGCATTTACAACCGGACAATCGACTTTTATTATTAATAATGGGGTAAGAAAGACACAATCCTAAATGGTTTGTCAAATAACAAAGACAGACTAAGTTTGTAACTTTGAGGATATTCACTCAATGGAAATGTTTTTATTCCATCTGTGTCTGACACTGCACTGTAAAAATGGATTTTAACTCCTGAGACGTTAGCAGTTCCATAGTAAAAACAAAAAAACCCGAATAAAATAAGCAAATAAATGAACAAAAACAGCCGAAGTAATGAATAACACAAAAAAACAATAATAAAATATAGAAGAATAAGAAGAAGAATAAGAATAATAAACATGAACAAATAAGACAAATGCAACAAAAGTGAAAAAAATATTTAAAAAAAAAAAACTAAAAAAAAAAACCTTTTTTTTTTAAATAAATAACTAGTATTGTGATTTGGTTCTAGTGGTTTTAGTTTAGATTTTTTCTTTTTCTAAATAAGTTGCTTTTTGACACCTGTTTATCTCCATACATCAGTTCCATCAAACAAAACTCAGTAAAAATGCAGTAAAAAAAAAAGATTGAATTTTTCTGAATATTTAAACTAAACCATCCATTCAGAATGTGTCATCACTGATGCATCAGGGGTTAAAGGGTTAAACCACTGCTGACAAACTTATTTTCATTCAAGTGCCACAAATGGCCTAACATGATATAAAGTGGCCTAAACCAGTAAAATAACATAAATAATAGAATAAGAACTTATTAATAACATCAGTTACAAAATTTTCTCTTTTATGGGGTGGAAAAAAGTCAAATTCTTTAATCAAAAATATTTACATCCTGAAAATTCTTCCTTAAAAGAAAACAAGTACAATTTTAAGAGTATAACACCTTAGTTAATACTTTTTTACACGTGTCACAACTTGCAGATCATAGTGGATCATTTAGTAACAGGCAGAATATTGGTACAGTTATACATTCTACTCTTAAGACATTTCAGGTTCTTCCTATTTGCTCTGGTTATTAAAAATATTGGAAACAGTTATTCTGTAAATAGAAACATTTTTATGTATTTTTACTTAAAAAAAAAACAAAACAGAAATCAAAATTAGCTGTTTCCATTATTTCTCGGTTATTATGATAGTATTTGACTGCTCTGACCCACTTCAGATTGTTTTGTAAATGATCTGAACATCCTTGATTGTTAACATTGTCAGTATAGTTTTTGCATTTCATAAATTCATCCCACAGGCTGGATTGGAGTCTTTGCCAGGGCGGTTTTGACCCGCAGGCCATATGTTTGGCACCTGTAAATTAAATTAAAAGATTGTCTCATTTCTTCCGACATAATACCATTGTCCATTGTTTTGTTTTGTTTTTTATTCCCATGATGCTAATAATGATTGCTGTGACATTGCAGTACGCTGGTGCGCTGCCTTAAACAGACTGGACGCATCTGCCTGGGTCCTCTACGTCTGTCCACACTCACTCTGTCAGATGCCTTACCCACCCTTCCCATGCTGCAGCTGCACTGCACTGCCACCCTGGAAAACACACTCAACTCACAGGACGTATGTACCCCCTCCAAGCTAATATGTACCACTTATTTAAATGGAGTCAATATTCTCTTAGACTATTTGAAGGGCTTTATTAGCACTTACACATTCACTTGTAACAAGCCGTAAAAGCTAAGCTGTCAAATTTAGGGCTGGGTTTAAAAAAAATCAATTTGATCGATCTTTGGTCAATTGTTTTAATTTTGCGTAATCAAATAATAGTGGACGAGATGGATTTTTCAGAGCAGGACCGTGAGTATCTGAATCGGGTAGCACCAACGCAGTAGCGTGGCCGGCTACATCCCACAAGCACTTGGGGAAGGCGGTGCATGTCGGTCTCACTCAGGACTGTTCTGGTGTGGGAGGGACATGAAAGAAGGGTGGGTAAAATCCCTCTGCAGGAGGTCATCCTGGCCTCAAACTCAAACCCCAATGTAGCAGAACTGTCCGCCCACAGCTTCTCCGAGGCAAGTGGTGGAACCACATCATTCTAGGAATATTAACTTGGAACCACAGTGAATGGAGTCAGAGGAACAAGTAAAGCCACAATAACAGACCACAACTCCTCCCCCCTCTAGTCAACAGTCACAATGTTCATATTGTGTCATATTTATCTCTGCTCTTATATTATTGATCCCAGTACTGACGTGTTCATTTGCTGCTGTAGTCAGATAATCAGATTTCAGCTCAAAATTGTACTTTAGTATCAATAAATGAAAAATCAATTAATTAATCCTGAAACAAATCGTTATTGGATCAAATCGGATTAAATCTCAATTAATAGATTTAGAACCTTATAAATCGAAATCAAATCGATTATGGAAAATGGCCATGATACCCAGCCCTAGTCAAGTTCCACTTTATGGTTTTGTTTGTCTGAGTCATTTTTAGGGAACTACATGGAATAAGAGTCATAGGAAACTGAATTTTGACAAACGTCTTAAATAAAGTGTATGTGTGTGTTCTTCGTAGGACTGTATTATTCCCCTGTACAGTGAGGCTTTGAGCTCTTGCAAACAACAGGATGTTCAGCCGTTCCTTCAGGCTCTCAGATACACACTGTTCCAGAGGCAGCTTCTGCACAAACTCAAAGGTCAGTATCAGCCACAACACGGGACAGCGTTCCCATGGGTCAGGGAATTTCTGGAAAGTCAGGGAATTTTGTAACTGCACCATGATTCCTTCTTTGTTGTTGTTGTTCAGTCATTGTTATAGGCTGCTTCTTCTGTTGTTGTCATGCTGTGACTGGTCACTTTCGAAGGGGGCGTGTCCAGGCCAGTCAATAGTTGTAACCGTGGTTTGCATTATCATGCTGGAAAAGCTGGACTTAGAACTGCATTTTCTGGCACCAATAGTCTGATTATAAAAACTCCAGCTGGGTTCAACTATAGTCTGACTACGGTGTAAATATGGCTTTGAAAACTAAAGATATTTGCCGAAATAAGGCAATAAATCTTATTTCTCTTAAGTGAATGTAAACTGTGTGTGTGTGTGTGTGTGTGTGTGTGTGTGTGTGTGTGTTTACTTCACCAGCAGATTGCTTCTCTTTAAGAATGTACAAAATTGTGTGTCATTTGCCAGGTTTTCACTTTTTTGTATTTATTTATTTATTCCAGCCACATGATGGTCCACACATTGCATTTGTTTGCTGTTCATTCTTAAATTTAACATTTTTATGTGTTTTAATTTGGCAAAAAAAAAATTGAACTGAAAATGGAAGGTGTTGTAATTCTTAAACAGTTAATTGGCAGGAATTTAGTTATACCTGTGGGATTAAAGCTGAAATACCACATTTTAGTCACAATGGTCACTGTGGTGGTGTACAGACACAAAAGTTAAACTTTGTTACACTCCAAATAAATATGGACCAGATTGTATTTCATCCTACAAATCATTTTGCCCGTGTATCTGAATCCAGTGCACAGGGTTAGAGTTCACAATCCTCAACATTAATGTCATTATTGGGTGTTTTGCCACATGATTTTCTGACACACTGCTTTCCGTCAGGCTCTTCTTCTTCGGTAGATGGACATCTGTTGGAGCTGTGTCTGACTGCTGTCAAATTTGCTCGGAAAAAAGGCAATATCGCATTGGCATCACGTTTGCTAAGCCAGTGTAATGATCGGGCACGAGAAAAGGAGGAGCAGGAGGAGGCAGAGCAGGAGGAGGTGCTGAGCCATGCTTTTAGGCGTCTAACCCTAGAGGGTACCCTGGCAGAGAAATGGGGCCCAGAACTGCAGATAGAAAAAGCCAAAGTCCTGAGGGCAGCAGGTAAGGAACTGTATTTGCAAATGTTTACACTGTATTTGTCCACAGATTCCAAAACAAGAACAAGGCAACATTCAGTATTAAGCCTGATTCTGACGGGGTTAGTTTTACCTAGGGACCTCTTGCAATTTGTAATAATTACCGAGGTTGTCAGTGTTGTTAATCCTGTGAGAATCGGCCATGTTAGTAATTTGGAAAGTAAAAAATTCCCCACAAATGACCTACTATATTTTGGTAAACTCCGATGTCCCGGAATAAGTTTAATCTGGTGAGAATAGGCATCCTGGTTATTTGTCCAGAAATGAGTGGGGTCTCATACATATTTTGGCAGTTTTTGTTTTGTGGAGGCATTTTCTACAAGTTTTGAACAAATGATGGAGGCTGCACTGGACTGTTTAGAAGACCTTTAAGGACCCGTTCCAGCAAGAACATGTGGGTCGGTCATATATGGTAACAAAAGGATAAGGCTGAAAAGACGGCTAAATCAGAGTGAGCGGATGTTAAATCTGACTTTGCTTATCCTGTTAGAATAGGCCACATAAAAAGCAGATGTAAAGGGGTAATTTTTTCATTACACGGGTCCCCAGGGAAAACTAATCCTGTCAGAATAGGGCTTTAAACTGGTTTATATTACGTATGTTACAAATGGTATTAAGGAGTAGTGTTGGGTCTATATTCTTTTTGAAATGACAGTTTAAAAAAGGTCTTGTCTCTAAATCATAAAAAGAGCATGTTATGTAAATGCATGTTCATTGTTTATTTTTAATCAGCTGTGTACCACCCTATAATGTAATAATTTCCTGAAAATGTAATTAACAATAAAACATTTTGCTAAAAATCTAATGCCTTATTACACTTTCTTTTTAAAAATTGATAATGCAAAACTTTACAGATAATGTAATATAGAGTTGTACATTTAGTGTTTTGAGAATGTGAGAATTTTCTAGACACTGGATTAGAAACAGAGTTACTACTGGGTTAAAGGGTGACTGTGACTGAAAATGAATATATAAATGACATCATCTGTCGAGGTTTACATTATCAGTTTGGGAAAAAAACACCTAAAAATTTAATAAATCCCCAATAATGTAATAACGTATTACGTTATTGGTAAAAATGTTATTACAATATCAGTCAGGACATTTTATTACATTATTGCTGAAGTTATTGCATTATTGGGTTTTATTATATTTTCTATCAAGTTAAGTGAAAATTTTATTATATTTTCAGGAAATTATAACATTATAGGGTGTTACAAGCCTGAATAGAAGCAGCACATTTTTAAAAAAAATTTTTGGATGAAGTTGAACTTTTTATTACTTATTTTATTGAAAACATATTCATCGATTGAGCATTTATGTGCATAAATAAAGTGCTGTATTCTGTCAATTCATGGATAGTTTTGTGTTAAAAAAAATAACTAGCAATACAAACATTCAGTCCCAAACACACGAACACATCTCTATTGAATCTACAGTAGAGGAAAAAAGTTTTCAGATAACTCGAACATTTAACACAATCTCAAATAATAATATTATTATTATTATTATTATTATTATTATTAGTATTATTATTATTATTGTAATTTATTAAAGATTTGTAAAAGTCTTTTTTGTACTAACAAAAGGTATGGCTTAAACAGACAGTGACAAAAGGATTTCTATCTGCTTCATACATTAAATATGCTATATCTTACATACTTTAAAAAGATAAATCATAAAACAAATGACCAAAGTGCTGGTTAGGCCATGTTTTTATTCTATATGATGGTGTGTTATTCCATATATATGGTGGTTTATCTACATGTATTCAATGGATTAGTAAATATTCCACTCGAAAGAACCTGTAAAATGAATGGATCATAATGTGCAGACAATGTTTTGAAGTAGATCAGAGACCAATATTCCTTTGGAGTGAAACCTATTCTCTTGTTGATTCTAAGAATTTCACATTTTGACCCCAGACTTATCTTTGTAACTTCAGCCAACCAGTGTTTAAGACTGGAGTTTTCTTTATCAGTCACACACATGGTCGTATTTCATTAGTTTTATTCCGGAACAAACTAGTTTTAACCTGGACAAAACTGAGCATGTGCAGAAGTGACTCTGATTTAAGAGTTATTCTCAATGTGGTGTATTACAGATTCATGGGGTGTCCAAAAACTTTTGTCCACCCCTGTTTGTTAAAATGTTTGATTGTGTGGATGACTCTTCACAGCCATCAAAGTTGTTGTAAATCACTGTCGTTGGTTCCTCACTAAACAGTTTTGCTGATTACAGGTCAGTCCATGACGGCCATGGAAATGCTGAGCAGAGCTGCTCTGTCCTACTGCAATGTGGGGAAGAATGAAGGCGCCGCCTGCCGCTCACTGCTGACACTCTGTAAATGGCTGCTGGCGGACTGGAAGGACATGACACCGCAGCTCAAACAGGCATGATCGCAGTCACCACACAGTAGTACATCCTTACAGCTCAGCCAGGGCTTTAGACATTTAAACCTTCAGTAGTTGCTTTTCCATTGAACATGTACGCAAAACTTTACCGATATTTACAAAATGTAGAAAAAACAGAAATGCGTAATGTCATTTTTTCCATTAAATTACAAATGCGCTGATTTGTTTATTATTGTGAGATGACACGAGAAGTCGTTCCATAAACATGGTGACAGATGTAAATGTGTTGTTTCATAGATATATCCATTATTATTATATATTAACCCTCTATCTTGTACCAAATTTTTAAAAAAAATTATGTGGTTTCCTACAGATTAGACAGGATATAACACGTAATGCTTTATTGTGAAGGCAGGAAGTGTTCTATATGTGTATTCTACTGTGACTATGGGTACTGATGTGTTTTCAGATGGAGCTGTGAGGAATAAAGTGTGTGTGAAGTTAAACTGCTCTTTCCTTTACACATGACGCTGTCAGGGCTCATCCTTCAGATGCTCAGTTAAACCACGTTTCTGTTCAAACTCTTCTCTTGTTATAATATCTGTCAACATCCATTTTTTGATTCACCTGACTGTAGTGAAAAAAGGTCTTTCTATTGCAGTTTTGTGCAATATCCCATTTGTGCTGCACCTGAAAAAGCACCTCTTGCCAGTGCAAAAACTTTTTATCGAAAACCAAGAGTTTTGTCAAAATTGTCATTTTTCAGTTAGGTAAATTTTTATGTGCAAGTTATATTTACGACATTTGAGGGTCAAAGGAAAAGTGTTTAGTGTGATTTATGAAAGTCTATTGGCACAAGATTGAGGACACTATTCTTAATTTTCTTTAGATCAGTTAATAAAGACATGAAACATCTGAATTAAATTTTCTCTGTTGTGTTGTGCCATGTAGCTCAGAACAGATTTCCATGTCACCGACTAGGTTCTGTACGCAGAGTTCATTAAATGGAATAGAGTTCTTGTTTCTTGTCCGACTATTTTAATTGCTATATGCTCAAAAATGTGCAGTGATGCCAAAAAAATAACAAGCATTGCAACTTAAAGGAAAAGGCTTAAAATGGACAGAACATTAGTTCCAATGATGGACAGATAGTTTGTTTTTTTTATGGGTGGAAGGTGTATTTAATTATATGTGGTGTAACAGACCCCTCCTGGGTTCCGATTGGATCACACCCACAAAACCACCAACCAAGCAAACATTATGTTGCAAACATTATTATGCTCCACATCGTCTTTGCCATTTTTGCAAGAGCATTGCAACGCCACATACAGACATACTGACATTCACTGCAAAAGTCAAAATCTTCCCAAGTGTATTTTTCTCAAAATCACCTAAAGAGTAACTTGTCAGTGAGATATAAGAAGTGATTTATCGACAACAGATCTTAAAAAGTCTTATTTCACGATATCTTAACATAACTTTCACTAGTTCCATTGGCAGGGTTTTTTCCCCAATGGAACAATTGAAAATTATCTTTGTCAGATTTCTTAAATCAGATTTTCCAGATCTATTGTCTATAAATCACTTATCTCACTGTCAAGTTCCTCTTTAGGTGAAATTCTTTTTAAATGTGATGAGATATTTCGACTAAAACTGAGGAAAAATACAAATATAGTTCCTGAAACGATGGAGCACTTTTTCAGATTGGAAAAAACAACAGTTTTCATACGGACATGGCTTGAATAAACAACTGTCTAGAACTTTCTTCACTTTCTGCTCTTCCCATTTATTGAACAGTTCTGCTTGATAGACAAAAGTTGTGCGGTCGGTGGTGTGTTACTGATGGAAAAAGCAAAACAGCTGGAATAGTTTTGTTTTCTTAATCTCATATTTAGGTGGTAAAGAAATCGGGGGTGGTGAACTCATCCAGTGCTGGTGGAAGTTTGTCACCTCTGAGCCGAAACATCGCTGCTCTGCTGGAGCTTCCCCTGGAGGACCAGGGCATTCCACACATCAGTGCAGAGACTTCAGGTAACTTTTAGTTTTTCAAGCATCCATACTTGCCACCTGTTCTAATCTTCACCCTTCCAAAAAAAAACCATAATCGTAATCGATGTATACATGAAAATAAACATGTAAACTCACCCACAAAATGCTCATTTCTATTAAAGGTATGACTGTCACTGGCCTCTGTAAAAGGTGTAATTCTCTGTACGTTTTTCTTCGCTGTGTAGTAAATGTGGGGGTTGGTGAGCCAGACTTTGTGTTGGGCCAGCTTTACCAACTCTCAACCACCCTGGCTCCAGAGGTGGCCAAGTCCTGGGCCTCGTTGGCCAGCTGGGCCTACCGCTGGGGCAGGAAGGTGGTGGATAATGCCAGGTTAGTGGACATGCTCATCAAATGAAGGTGATGATCTATTTTTTTGTTGTTGTTGATTTGCGGCAAAAAAGGTTTATATTATTGGATTATATTGTCTTGTATTTCCACTAGAGGTGAAATGATTCTTCGAGGCATTCCGATAATTCCAGTAGAAAATAATGTTTGAGGCAGATTCATTGGCTAAACATTTGTTTAATTCATATCAAAGTTAATCGTTTTGCTATCCTATCGCACTCGCACCTCTGGTATCATTGTTTCACATGGACTGTTTTAACCGTCATACCGTGCGTACTGTCAGAGATGTTCAGTGGTGCAGTACGCTCAACTGTCAGTGGAAATGGCAGAAAGTAACAGCCTGCATAAAAAAACAGAAAATGTTGGAAGTATGGGACCACTTTACGCTGTGTAAGCCGGACAACACAGTGCACTGTGCACATAGCAAAATGGCATTAGCCTGCCACTGCAGTATTAGCATTAGCCTCCCACTGCAGTACTTCATCAATGCTGCTACACCTAAACCGAAAGCATCCACATCAACAGTCAACAATCAATATTGGCCACTTTGTAACTGATGTATGATATATAAAGTTTTTTGCTGCACAGAGATTCTATTGCTCGCTGCTTCTGTGTGTCTGTGCTGCCTGGGAAGTTAAAGGAATAGTAAAATGTTTCATTTTCACTTCCAATTTGACCCCCTCCCCCCAATATATTAATTGTCACTTACATTTTAAATAATAATTTGCCAAACACTTTTTATGTCATTACTTAAAAAATATAGTCTTCACATCTTTTCCCAAAAGTCTGCTCTCCTCAGCATAAAAAACTACCACATCTAGGACTCGTGTCTCCCCAGAGGTCACGTACTAGTCTGATATAAGACTATTGTACAGTGTTTTACAGTTGTGTGAATTATCTTTGTGACATAGACAAAGATGCCACTGTTTAGTCACATGTCGACCATTATTTATTTCTTTTTATTCATGCATTTGTCAGATGTTTTTTTCCAAAGGGACTTACAGCGGAAATTCAACAATTAAGCTCTCTCTATTTTTGTAAATGAAATTGTAATTTTAAGAGTACTGTACTTTCCAGACTATAGAGCACGCCTGAATATAAAACACACCCACTAAACATTAAATGTAAAAATAGTTTTACATATATCTAAGCCGCACCAGACTAGAAGCAGCAGATGTCCACGTTGTAACATGATATATTTAAACAGAAAGGCTTTGTAGATATTTATTTATATTCCTTCACTGTTTCCAAATGGTGTTTCTTGTAACGTTGCAGTAAAATGGCTGATTAAAACAAACAAAACGTATTGATGGATTTATTCCTCTTCCTCCTGTGACTGAAACGACTCAAGTCTACTGCGTACATTTCAGGACATCCTCGTCATCCGAGTCAGGCATCGGCGTCAAGGAAAAAAATCATCGAATATCAGAAAAAAATTGTCAGGGAAAAGAACTGGGTCGGTGGTGTGTACGAGCCCTGCAGTAGAGCCCGGCACGGGACTGATTTTCCAGTCCCGCTCCCGCACTGTGCACTCCCGCTCCCGCAAAGAATTGTGATTTTTCAGTCCCGCTCCCGCCCGCACCTTCTACATTTTGTCCCGCACCCGCCCG
>JAPTYR010000030.1:558782-569879 GCA_029814505.1 Siphamia roseigaster | reverse complement strand
GAATGTCCAAATGGGACCATGAAAAGATGACAGACTTCATTTTTTACATGAATTAATGAGATTAGTGGATCAACAGGTATTATTATTATTATTATTATTATTATTATTATTATTATTTAATTTTTTTAATCAGTAGATGGTTTTGGTTGATATTATATATTTAATATGAAGCTAATAAAAAAACACTGAGTGGTGAAGCTGTCAAATATACAACTGACACTGATCTGTGCCAATACACAGCTGTCACAAACCAATAAACCCGTCTATAAACCAGTTAAACCACTGGTATAAGTCAGTAGCTGTTCATTCAAAAGTATTATATACTCTTCACTCTCTGTAACTTTAACACTCTGGCCTTAGTTAAAAAGCTGAAACAAACTCTGTTCTTGAATATTAACTTTGCTGAAATAATAATTTTTTTTTAAATCTTGTCTTATCTTTAATGTATTACTGACTTTTACTGCAAGTGTGGCTGTTCATGTAAACTACAATATGGCCTTGAATGCAGTACATGAAGTAGTTTCACACAGAAATACCTGCAGGTCCGTGTTTTATCAGCAGAGGGAGATCTTACACCAAAAACCTAACCAAGTATCAAGTATCAAGTATACCCAAATCTCCACATATATTAACCTTAACCCATAAAGACCCAGGGTTACGTTTTTGTCAGTTCCCAAATGAATGTTTCTCTCTATTTAGCCTTTCTTAAGTGATTTAACACCATTTATTATCATATTATGTTTTGTATTTTTCAGTCAGGTATTTGGCAAGGTTTAATTTTTGGATCATGTAGCTCAGGGGTCATTAATTCTGGTCCAAGGGCCACTATCCTGCATGTTTTAGATGTAGCCCTCTTCCAATACACCTGATTCAAATAAACCTTTCATCAAATAAATGAAAAAAAAACAAACAAACAAAAAAAAAAACGCTCTGCAGAAGACTGATAGTGTCAGGCGTGTTGGAAGAGGAAAACAACTAAAACATGCAGGATATCGAACTTGATGACCCCTGATGCAGATGTTCATAAACACTCAGATTAAAGTCCAGTCAACAGTATATCACAAAAAAGACAAAACTGAAGAAAAAGCAACTTTTCTAGCAAAGATATCATTAACGAAACATAAACAAAGTGTGTCCATCCACTGTCATTGATCCAATTCAATGGGTTTTAGCGGAATTAATGTTGTAGAATATGAAATTGTTTCCATGGTAACTATGGAGCTTCTGAACATCCAAATGGGTCATATCCGATGACCATGAAAAGATGACGAACTGTATTTTACGCCAGTTATTTACATGTAATGATAAGATTAATGAATAAACAAGTATTAAATATTTTTGATCAGATGATAATGGTCACCAGTGGCGGTTTGCGTCTTTATCTTTATCTTTTTTTTTGGGAGGGGGGTCTTTGTCTTTATCTGTTTGGGTCTTTATATGTTACAAACAATGGGAATATGTATTTTGCCCTGTATATGTTTTCCAAATCTAGCTCAGTTAAACCATAAAGACCCAAACATTCACCAATAACCAAAAGCATCTACTGATCTAAACTGATTAATACCTGTTAATCCACTAATTCTATCAATATGTGGAATTAATTGGTGTAAAATGCATTTTGTAATCTTTTCATAGTCATTAGATATGACCCATTTGGATGTTTAGAGGTTAAGCAGTTGCCGTGGAAACACTGCCATCTTCTACAACATTGATTCACCCGTAAAACTAATGAAGTTGATATAGACAGTGGTTGGACATACTCTGTTTATGTTCAGTTTTTTATATATTTGCTGGAATAGTCACTTTTTCTTAAATCTTCTCAGTTCCTGATATAATAACATTCAACTTTAATCTGAGATTTAATGATCATCTATATGGTTATTGAATTAAATATGGAAAAACACATGATTTACACTGAAAAAACACAAAGTAAAGGGAATAATATTATGCTAAATGGTGATAAAAGTTTAAAAATAGAGAAAAAAAAATCATTTGGGAACTGACACAAAAGTAGCATTGGGTCTTTATGGGTTAATGGATTATATTCAGTGTTATAGTTTAACCCTTTAGCTTCTGATACGTTAGCGCTGACACGTTTTGAATGGATAGTTTTGTTAAAATATTCAGAAAAATTCAACTGTTTTATTTTTTTTTTTTAACTGTGTTTTTATGGAGTTTCGTTGATGGAACTGATGTATGGAGATAATAAACACGTGTCAAAAAGAATCTGATTTAGAAAAAGATAAAACTAAAACTACTACAACCAAATTATAATACTAGTTTTTTCTTTCTTTTTTTAAACACTTAATTTTAGTTAATTTATTTGCACATTTTTTCTAGTAATTTATTATTTTTATAAATATTCATTAGTTTTTGTGCATTTTGTTGCTTATCTTGTTTATTTTTCTACAGTTAGTTTTTTATTTTATTATTTTTTTCTTCACTGTGTTCCATTTGTGTCATACTTTACTCATATTACTATTATTTTGTTGGTTTATTATTCATTTTTGTTGTATTTTTGTGATCACTTTGGCTGTTTTCGGTCATTTTGTTGCTTATTTTATTATTTTTTTGATAGTGGAAAGTCTCAGGAGTTAAAAGATTAAAAATGTAGCATGAAAAAAAAAATTCCAATGATTTCTCCAACACAACATGGAACAGCATCAGTGTTACAGTGTTACATCCTCCTCCTTATGTGAGATAAAACTGAGAAATCATTCAAAATTGTAGTTTTATTTTTTGATTGAGTTCATGTGTTTTATTTAGAGTCCCAGTGACAGACAGTAGCATTTACCATGAGGAATAGTCTCAGGTTGGACGGTTCTGAAATGTGATTGCCTAAACCAAGGTCAGTGCTGTGAAGGCAGAAGCCCAGAGGCTGCTCACATCCCTGCACTGCTCTGTCAGCTGCCACAACAGGACATGCCAGATATGGAAACTACCTCATGCATTCACACACTATATAAACAAAGAATGCCAGCAAATCCAACAACAGCCGGCTGCCATGGCAACCACTCCAGTATGAACCCTGGTTCATGCACTCGGACATTAAAAATAAAAGAATACTCACAGTCCAGTAGCTCCACAGTGGTTTAGGGAAGTACACATGTTAACAGGAAATAGAAAAACCAGAATGTGACATTTGGAAGAGATGATGAAGAGTTATAGAGGATGGATGTGTGGAAAGGTTCTACAACCAGTATCTGTATAGAAAAAAAAACAATTCACATATATGACATTTACAGCCTTAGTGATGCTTTTAACTGAGAAACTGGGAGAAATGGAGTTTGGATTAGATAGATAGATAGATAGATAGATAGATAGATAGATAGATAGATAGATAGATAGATAGATAGACAGACAGACAGACAGATAACAATGTGGGGAAAAATAATTTTAAAAAAAGGAATTCCAAACTTTAAAAACTTTATTTCAAAATTTAAAGTCAGTCTTGTATTTGTTACAGAACTAAGTGACAGCATCAGGAACAAAACTGTTCAGTGTACTGGAGGGCGGGGCCAGACTAGGATTGACCAATTAGGAGCCTGGATCATTTGTCCGTAGAATTCAGGGAGTTTTTCCTTCAGTCTGAAACAAACATAGACAGCGCCACCTGCTGGTGGAAGAGAAAAATACGACAGGATACACTGAGTTTCTATATATAAACTATTTTGTTTACAACCATCCATGAGTATTGAAATATTGAGCCACATTTTTCAGCTCGAACAAGAAAATAAGGCGGGATAATGAGGGATTTGTTTGGACATTGTTTGAAAACTTTGGGTGAGTTATTTGGATGATTTCAGCTCCACTGGTCAAGGCTTTAAAAATGCCAGCTGTCACAGAAGGTCACCATGCCAGGCTGAGCAGCAGATGAGGTCCGGAATGACCGAAGCCAGGGTGGACAGACCAGATGCACTGTCTCACACCTGGAGACCCGCAGACAGGTGGAACTGTAGACCGACCATGACCCGGGGAACCGTGCACACCGTAATCCACTGCCGGTAACGGTTCCTTATTTGGAATAGTGGGAAGTGATTCCACTGGTCCATGGTCATGTTCAATATCATCCGAGGCGATGTCAGCCAATAAATGCTGAATTCACAATGTCGACAAGTAATTTTGCAGCTTTAATGCCTCATATACACAGACTGAGCTTTATTTAGGCCGATTACCTCCCTAAAGAGTTTCGTTTAGCACCACAACTCAAAAAGTTAGAATGTGTATTAAGTTTTCGGGACATGTTAGGAACAGGTAATCCTGGCTCATTTTTAAGTCCAATATAGCAGTTAGTGGGGCTTTTTTTTCTCCCCACTCTGGGTTAATAGACCGAATTCTTTTATTTTGGTAGACTGAGGTCCTTTACCAGACCAAGTTCCATCTGGGTTTTTCTTTTAAAGTGGCCTTGGCGGACTTGTCGGGAGCACTGCTTAGCCGATTCCAGATTGGGAGTATTACCGGATATTTACTCTACCCTTTGCGGCAGTGGAGCTATAAGACAAGCGACGTTGAAGTTGTTTAACTCAATGACGTTGTTCCACGTGCTCACGGTCAGTTTGATGTGACCAGTATAAGGGAAACTGGCAAGTCTGCCCAGGCAGTGCTTTTGGTTTATACACCGATTTAATTGTAAAATGGACATTTCAAATTTGGTCAGTCTTTGAAAGCTACTACTCCTGTCAGGAGTCAACTGCTTTAGAACATAAAGAACCTGGACTAGTTCTTAGGTTGAAACCCACAAAGTTCAGTATTTAAAGCAGCCAGTTTTTTTTCAAATTAAACTCAACGCACAGAGACCATAATCCAGCACAAAACTTTTATTTGGTGAAAATAATCAGAACATTTAGAGCATGTGTCAGGTATCACAGCAGACAGGGGTTAAAGGTCAGACCCATTAGAACAGCCACCAGGACTAAGATTACAAACAAGGTTTTATTCTTAACAGGAAGCTGGTGCCCATGTTTGCTTATTTTCTGCAGATGCCACCACCTTTAGCTGCTTCCTCCCAGGGAATGTTTGTCGAACAGATACTCTGCCATCTTGTTGTTGGCGGCATCCATGCGGCTGAGGGTGGAGATGTAGTCTCCCAGCTTCTTCATGGCCTCCACCTGCTCATTCAGGTAGTGGCTCTCCAGGAAGTCACACAGCTGAGGGAGGGAGGGAGGAGAGTTTAGTCTGATAAAGGTCATGTTTGGAGGTCTACAAGTGCCACCTTCATACATCAGAACCCTTTACACTGGTCACCACCACATTTATGCGATTTCAGATCGTGTTAAATTTGATCTGTTTTTCCTAGTCAAGTCTATTTTCCAAACAAAATTACATTTGTTTCAGTGCACAGGTTCATTATGCAAAATTTGTTTCTCACACCAAATTAGGAGATGTGCATATCCCAGCTTATGATAAATGTATAATTTATAAGTGAATGAAATTTGCCCAATGATGTTTTGTTAAATTTTTATTTTCCTTTCAGTCATTAAACAGATACCCTATAGGACTCTGCTTCCATGTCCCAACATCAGGGTTGTTATGGGTAACTTTGATCTGAACACTAGTTCCCTGGTCTGGCCCTTTTAAAGCTCCTTAAGACACAACCCTGCTGAAAACTTGTAAATTTATTCAGTAACTCCTCAGATACTGAAAAGCCATAAAAAAGCTAATTGTGCAAAAATGGGAAGATGCAGTTAATATTTATGAAATAATTCAACTTCTCCATTGAAGAGTGTTAAGATAATTTAATGGATTAATCCTCAAGTCAATTTTCACACTCAATTTGAGTTATGCAAATAAGTTTCAAATCATTTTATTAATTTCAGTTAACACTTCTCAATTCTAGTTTTAGTTAATGGTATTAAAAGTCATGTGGAACTTACATGTGGGTCTGTGTGTTCTGAGGCCAGTTTGTGCAGGTCCAGCAGAGCCTGGTTGACAGTCTTCTCCAGCTGCAGAGCACACTGCATGGCCTCCAGCCCAGTGCCCCACTCATCACGCTCTGGTTTCTAAGTTACATGGGAAGAAAAAGATTGTACAGGTCAGAGTCAAAACCAGGAATGTTGGTTTAAAAACTCTGGTCCTTGAGTTTTTCACAGTCAACTTCTCTTTAGAAGTCAGATCACTCTGGTTGCTTTGTTATGAAAGCCCCTAAATATGATTTGGAGCAATAGTGAAAACTGTCATTTCTTTGTAATTCGGAACAGCATGTGTTTAATGCATTTAAACAGTGTCATATACAAATATCTTTAGTACTAAAAAGCAACTGCTACACTGGACTTACTTTTAAGAGCTGTGCATACCAGAATGCAAACACCAAATAATTCTCAAATTAGATAGTGTTCTAGAGACAAAATTTTAATGATTAAAGTTTTACAGCCCTGTTATTCACCACCTTGTTCAACAGCTTACAAACATGTGATACAGGGAAATATTTACACATGCAGGAGAGCAGCTCTAGACAGATAAGCGTAATGATAAACCCATTTTCTGTGTTGCAGTAATATGCCCTTTCCCCTACAATGATTCAAAGGGTGAAGAGAAAAATGTGAATTGAGGGGAGAGAAAGGAAGTGACCAAAGAGGGATGAGGAGCACTGGGAACAAAGGAAAAAAAAACTCCAGCATCTGTTCATGTTGTAGTTTACCGGATTTTTAAACTGCAATTACAGTTTTGAGAGAAAAACCCATGTATTGTCATAGGCAAAGGCTGGTGGGGGAGGGGGAAGTCTACCAACCTTGACATCCTGGAGGAAGATGCGCCCTCCCCTCTTGTTCTGGTAGGACAGGAGTTTCTGGGCATGCTCCCTCTCCTCATCGCTGTTCTCCTTGAAGAAGTGAGCGAACCCTGGCAGGGCCACGTCGTCACGGGAGAAATAAAAGGCCTAGAGAACAAGTCACAATAATAAGAGGCAGTCATTATGAGGACCGGACCCATCATTATTCAGTAAAAATGTCATGATAAACAGTAGTTATGAGCGAGGCTGTGGTCAGACGCAGAGTTTGTGGGTAGTCTAGGCAAACAAAAATGGACCTACGACATTAAGGAAAAAAGGGCAGTGTAAGCATGAAGCAGCGTTTTTAGTCTGGAGGTGTGAAAACAGCACTGCTAAACAAACACTCCAAAGAATACATCGATTTAACCCATAGAGGCCTAGTGCTACTCATGTGGCACAAAATATTCTGTCTGAGCTGATAATCAATTCTAATACGTTCAGTTTTTGCAAGTAAGGAATTTGCCCTTAATGGAGTAGACTGTCCACGAAAGCTCCAATTTATGTTGATTTAAGCATGTCACAACTTAAGTAGAATAGCCCATCAAGCTGATTAAAACTTGAATACAATCGAGCAATTTTGTCGAAGGTGTTAAACATGTTTCGAGGGTAAGACTACAGACAGTCACGGGTGCACCTGGGAAATGTAGTGTTCTTTAAACCATTTCCGTCAAAACAATGTAGTAGTGTGAGCAGGTAAGTGTTACAAAAGTCAAAACCCGTTAGAAAATTCCTCATTTCCGAATGCAGGTGGTGTGTGGGGGGGTAAGCGGACTCACCATGGAGGTGTAGGTGTATGAGGCGAACAGCTCCATGTTGATCATTCGGTTAATGGCGGCCTCACAGTCGCGGTGGAAGTTCTGACGCACCTGGGAATCCATTTCGGCTGGCGTTTCTTCGGATTTTAATTAACGAAAGTGCAAAAAAAAGGTTCAGTTGTATTCAAGTAGAAAAGGCTGTTGAGGTATGGAAATGCAACCTGGTGACGAACAAAGACGGTGAGACGATAGAAGTTCCGTTCAAACACTGTTGAAGCAAGAACTCCTGAAGGCTCCTTCGCTGGATCTGAAATGGCTGCCGCGTTCTTGCCTTTTATACAGAAAAGAACACGTGACCCTGACACCCGTCACGCGCAGGGTCTGAGCCAATCAGTGAGCCGAGGAAGCACGTGAGGCTCAGACATTAAAAGAATAAAATGATGTTGCAAAAAAAAAAGGGAACTGGTTGACGTCTCAGTCATGACCTTTGACCCGTGAATCAGCACTTTAGTAGAGTCTAAAGTTTTAATTAAAAATAAGATAAAAGAAGTTTAACCCTTTATTTCCCGACTAGTCTGTGGTGAATGTTCTGTTTGTAGGAGTTATTAAAGAGTATTATGAGGGAAAAAAACCTAAAAATATTAAGGTCTAACAGATGTTTTTCATCATTATTATTATTATCATCATTATTATTATTATTATTATTATTATGAAAAAAATGTCATAATTATTATTTTTTTGTCATGAGAAAAAGAGTTGGAATTCTGAGATTGAAGTGAGAATTCTGAGGAAATAAGTATTGGAAATCTGGGGGAAAAAAAGGAAATTCTGAAACAGTTTGAATTCTGGAAAAAACAAACAACAAAAAAAATAAAAATCCAAACTAGGCCACTAACATTACAATCAGAATTAAAGTCAGAATTCTGATGGAAAAAGGTGGAAATATGAATTAAAGTCCAAATTCTGAAAAAAAGACAAATTTCTGACTTTAAAATCAGAAGTGTGAATTAAACATCAGTGGAAAGAACCAGGTCTATTTTGTCAGAATGACTGGAAGGGAAAATGTTGAACAAAGTTGAATTTTTAATGAAAGAGTAAAATGATGCTGCAAAAAATCCCAACAACCAAGGAACAGAAACAGGTTGATGTCTCAGTCATGACCTTTGACCCATGAATCAGCATTCCAGTACAGTCTAAAGATTTAATTAGAAACAGTATAAAATCAGTTTCTTTCAAATTAAGTCAATGAGTTAGCTACATTCTTCTTCTTCTTCCAATTCTATATTCATAATCATAAAGATAAGATAACATGAAGAACAGGAAGCTCAAACAATGACATAAAATAAATATATTGTACACACCTACATATGTACTATGAACATAAATGGTTATAATATAGAATGGTTATTAGCTTCATTCATCAGGTTTATTCTTCCTCCTCCTTTTCGACTGTGCAAAATTCAGACTTTGCATGAAGTGGGGGACAAGATTCTGTTAATTTAAATTTAATTTTGTTTTGATCTTGTTTTGCCTTGTTTTATTTGCTTCTTTGTGTGTTTGAAATAAATAAATAACATAATTTATATCCTTGCAAAATGTTCCGACACAGATATAAAAAGCATATCAGTGTAATTTGCTCTTTTTGCAATAAAATCAATAAATAAATGTAAATTTGGAGGTTTAACACATTGTCATTTTATCTTACCATTTTATTATTTTTTTTTATTTAAAAAATGTTTTGACTATAATTTATTTGCATTTCTGTTTTCAAATTAGGATTTCATAATAAAAAAATAAAATTATTATTTTCATGATTTTGATTATCATTAATAATAATAATAATAATAATAATAATAATAATAATAATGTCCTCTGACTTTACTCTTTTGAAATTGCTGATACTTTCACAAAATAAAAACACTGCTGACCTCAAATCCAGCTGATTAAAGTTAATAATTACCACAAATGACCATGAAATGCTGACGTGTCCAGTGTGCATGTGATTGTTTTTTTTAACTGGATTACACAACAGATGCAGAAGGAAACAGAACAGAGTTTGAAACCTGTGTCAGTGATCCTGTTGAATAAGAATGGGATGATAAAAGGATGTGAGGTGGACGAGTGTGACTGTGATTGACTGGTAATGACAGAGACAGAGGTTAGACTGGACAGAAAAGAAACAACTGTGAGTTTAGACTGGACAGTAAAGACAGAGACTGTGCGGCGCTGTTTGTAAAGCATGTTTGTGCTGAAAATTTCTGCAACATTTTGTCACATGTATCTTAAAACAGTGTTTTAAAAAACGGTGTGAATTTTTCAGACTCCCCTTTTTGCACATTCATAACAATATTTGTCATCTTAGAGATATTTTAAATAGTTATACCTAAATGTTAAATGGTACAAATAAATGTTAAACTTAAATGTTAAATGTAAATATAAATATTATATTTAAATATAAATATAAAATCTAAATGTTAAAAGTAAATGTTGAATTTAAATGTTAAATCTGAATCCATATTTAAATATTAAATCTAAATGTTAAATCTCAATGTTATATCTAAATGTTTTGGCTGAAACTAAATATTTAACTAATACGCTACCCCATGCATAAATATTCAGTTTCAGCCAAAAAATTTTGATTTAACATTAAGATATAACATTGAGATTTAACATTTAGATTTAATATTTAAATATGGATTTAGATTTAACATTTAAATTCAACATTTACTTTTAACATTTAGATTCAATATTTATATTTAAATATAATATATATATTTACGTTTAACATTTATTTGTACCATTTCATATTTAGATATAACTATTTAAAATATTGTAAGATGACAAATATTGTTATAAATGTGCAAAAAAGGGAGTCTGAAAAATTCATGCAGTTTTTAAAACACTGTTATAAGCTAAAGGTGACAAAATGACATTTTCAGCACGGACATACTAAACTGACCTCGACAAATGCTGACTCACTGTTGTGACTCAGCATTCTACACATGGTTCTTGTTCTTCCTGTTTCTCCTTCCTTTTATGGTCACTGAGGTCACATGACCGTTACGTCACGAACACTTCTCAGAAAACATGCAGCCTACGGTTTACAGCTGATTGCACAAAACTAGGATGAATAAGGGATTAAGCCGGGATATGTTGGTCACCCTGGATCAACTTATCCATGATCTAGTTGCACAAAACCAGGATAGGGTGAAGCAGGATATGTTTTGGTATAAGTTACCATGGCGATTTCGTTTGTGGAGTAAATTCCAGGATTTATTTCATCTCATCCCTCATCTCAGTCAACAGTCACCACAAATGGAAACTAATAGTTGTTCCTCTGACACCACACAATGGAAGCACATGAACTAGACCCACTGACACTATTTAAACATGTTTGATGATCCATTTAAATAATTCTACAGAAATGACAGCTGGGGGGTTCGGTTGGTCGGAGGTGTCCTGTGGGGGTCTGGGCGTCATGGTGTCCGTCCAACTGGTAATACTGTGGAGACGAGTCACCAGTGGAGTGAGTTAAAAGTCAAACTCAAATCACTTCCCTCCTGAAGCTCCATGAGT
>JAPTYR010000030.1:422299-434084 GCA_029814505.1 Siphamia roseigaster | reverse complement strand
CACCAGCCTGAGTTTGAGTCTGAACCTCAGTCCTTCTGCTGGAGCTGACACGACCGGACCACCATGGACCACCAGACTGGGGTCTGTAAGGACTAGACCACCATGGACAACTATGTACCACCAGACCCAGGTCTGTAAGGACTAGACCACCGCGGACCACTAGACTTAGGGTCAGCAGACCCAGGGCCACCAGACCATCATGGATCATGGACTACCTTGCACCACCATGGACCACCAGACCCAGGTCTGCAAGGATTATACCACCATGGACCACCACATTCAGTTCTGAAAAGTTAGACCACCAGACCCAGGGCCACAATGGACCACCATGGCCTATCACAGCCAGGTCTGGACCACCATGGACTATGAGAGCCACTTGTGGGGGTTGTTGTGGATCCTGGATCATGTGACTTTCCTTTATCCACCGTTGGATCCACTGAAGGTAGGACACCTTTACTCTGCTTCAATATGTGCGAACATTATGCTAACGTGCTAACATTAGTGCTAATATGTGATGACTACATGCTAATGTTAGTACTAATATGTAAGGACAACATGCTAACATTACTGCTAACATGTGAGGACAACATGCTAATGTTAGTGCTAATATATGAGGACAACATGCTAATGTTAGTACTAATATATGAGGACAACATGCTAACATTACTGCTAACATGTGAGGACAACATGCTAATGTTAGTGCTAATATGTGAGGATAACATGCTAATGTTAGTGCTAATATGTGAGGACAACATGCTAATGTTAGTACTAATATATGAGGACAACATGCTAATGTTTGTGCTAATATGTGAGGATAACATGCTGATGTTAGTGTTAATATGTTAGCACAATATGCTAACATTTGTGTGACTGAAGCTTGGAACATGTGAAGATACAGAATAAATAAAGGGATTTTTCTGTCCATTTATTTATTTATTTATTCTAGTGTCATTAATTCAACCAAATAGAAAATGTTTTGTACAGAACAAACAGCTGATTGATCTGCTCAAACCAAAGTTAACACCTGCTTTACACTTGGTTTTGTCCTTCAGTGTTGGTGTTGAAACTGAACATTAACTGTACAATGTTGAAAATAAATACTACCTGTACAGTCTTGAAAGTGAGCTAAAGCTGCTGACTTCAGGGACACACTCAGTCACTCACACTGACCCTCACACTCCGATGTTCAGGGAATTCAGAATTCAATGTGAAACCACTTAACATGTTTTATTTCAGCATTCAAAATAATTAAAAACATCTCAAATTATTATACACAAACAAAATAGCTACAGATCCACGTGGTGTTTTCTCGTTGGCAGTGTCTTGGCCACATCCCCACAAACTCTTCTATTATTGCCTCTTTTTCTGTACAATTTATAAGCTCTGTTAATTCCAATTTTAGTTCTTTGTTCGAGAAACAACAATCACCCTTTGCACAAGAAACAAACTTAGACACATCTGTGGGTGGACTTTTGGGGGGGCGGGGTTCAGAGACCAAAGATCCGCTGTTGACATTCACTGGAGATACCCTAACCCGAACTGACCCAGATTAAAATCACCGGGTCACTGTTGGTCCTGGAAACCTTCGACTTAGAAGAGCATTGTTAGAGTGAGGTATTTCTGCTTCTGTTAAAGTAAACCTGGGGACCCAGACCTGGACCCGGATCTAGACCCTGACCCACACCCACACCCAGACCTGGACCCAGACATGGACTTAGACACAGACCCAGACCTGCACCCAAACCCAAACTCAGACACAGACCCAGACCTGCATCCAAACCCAGACTTGAACCCAAATCCAGAACTAGACCCGGACCTGGACCCAGGACTCCAGACTTCAGAAACCCTGGGCACCATTTGAACTGACATCTCCATTTCCTTAAAAAAAAAACAAAAAAAAAACAAACAGGTTTGAACCCATGTTTCTCTGCTGGTGGTTTTAATGTGACTTTTTACTTTTTATGTAAAAAAAACAAAAAAACAAAACAAAACAAAAAAGAAGAATTGGGGAACAGAAAGAACCAAACAAAGTTGACCACATCAACAACAACAACCAAAAGCACAACAGATACAAACAGCACAGATGTGAAGGTGTAAAAAGGGCGGAAAAGGGTGGGAAACGGGCAGAACAACAGAGACAAACATGGCTGTTAGTTTCACCGTTTATTCGTCAACACCTGAAACGTGGTACAAAGCAGTTGGGTTCTTTCTGTCAGTTGGGAGTGTCCGTTCATTCCATAGAAAAACACAAGTCACCTTTTTGTATCTGTAAAGTCCACAGGGGGAGGGGCCTAAGGGGAAGGGGCGGAGTTAATTTTTACACTTTACAGAAGCATATATTATTTTCTTGTTGCCAGTGAAACAAAATGTCTTCTCTACAGGATCCTTGGTGTTGTGATGATAAAAAAAACAACAACAAAAAAAAACCTCAAGAGTCAGAAACAAAAAAAGTAGTGGTCCCAAACGCGGTGATGCAGACGTGGCTACATCAACGCCATCTTGTGGAAGTGCAGGTTTTAGGCGAAGTGGACCATCGGAACAATGGCCCAACGGAGCGGGGGTCGGATTGTTCAGAAAAATGGCTTTGGAAAAATGGTATGGTGGGGTTTTTTTAAAAAAGAGAGATGACTGCTAGAAAAAATAAAACACGCACGCACACACACGACAACAATTTCAAGTCCAGATTTCTCTTTTTACAAGAAACAGACAGGTCCAACTTCAAGGCCGAACTCTTGGTCTGGAGCACCAACGTCCATAGGAGCGATGTCAATGATGGGTAGGCGAGATGTTTTTGTCGTCTTGTAGTCGATGACTGTCTTACCCCATGAACCGGTATGCGACTGCAAGGAGAGCAAAGCAGAAGTTAGCATCGTTCAAATGGAAACAAAAAGTTAGCATTGGTCAAATTGGTATGGGTATGGTCATGGCTAGGTATCTTAACCCTCACCGTGCATCCGTCCTCCAGGACACTGTATGTGAAGCGACTGTTGCCCTCGGCTCTGATCTCAATCTCATTGGAACCCTGGAGGAGCAGGGCCTTCTTCAGGTTCCCTGCAGAAGCGTCCATGTAGGCCACGCTGTTCTTGCAGTGGTAGGTGATGTTCTGGGATGCCTCAGTGGACATGAGACGCAGGAAGGTCAGCTGGATGTTGACATCCTCGGGCTGTGAGGCCTCACTGCCATACTCGAACTGGAAAAGAAGACCAGCAGAAGAAATGAGTGTCTGAAACTCCAAGGTGTAGAGAGGAAGAAAAAAAAAGAAGAAAATGTGGTCTCTCAGTCTGAGGAGGTCTGATGTTCTGGTCTGTAAGTCTGATGTTCTGGTCTGATGTTTTGGTCTGTAGGTCTGATGTTCTGGTCTGATGTTTTGGTCTGTAGGTCTGATGTTCTGGTCTGTAGGTCTGATGTTCTGGTCTGTAGGTCTGATGTTGTACCTGGAAGCCGTCGTTCATGGTCTCGCCGAACCACACGTGCTTCTTCTCCCTGATGTTCTTGCTCATGTACCAGTTCTTCTTGGCGACCTCAGACTGAGTGGGGG
This sequence comes from Siphamia roseigaster, assembly GCA_029814505.1. Taxonomy (NCBI): domain Eukaryota; kingdom Metazoa; phylum Chordata; class Actinopteri; order Kurtiformes; family Apogonidae; genus Siphamia; species Siphamia roseigaster. The sequence continues at coordinate 430,546 of JAPTYR010000030.1, read as the reverse complement.
AAATGCAGGTCTCTCCAGTGTCCATGTTGCAGTAGACCTTGATGGCATCCTGAGTGCAGCCCTGGTCTGGGTCAATCCAGTACTCGCCTGAGAAGAAGGAACCCAGAAGATGTTCAGAGCTGCTAAACGCTGCCCTGGGCCACCTACCCTTAAAGAGCCTGAACACTCACCGCTCTTCCAGTCAGGGTGGCACATTTTCAGGTCACGGCAGGTTCTGGCTGGGTTCTTGCGGGATCCGTCAGGGCTGCGGATCTGCTCAATCTGCTGGCTCAGACTCTTCAAGGTGCTGTCCACCTCCAGGTCACGGTCACGCAGAACATTAGCATCATCAGCACGGTACATACGGAAGGGATCGGGGGCCTTCTCCTGAGGCTGGGAAATGAAGCCAAGGTCAAATCCACCACCAGGGGCACCGGGTGCTCCAGGGGGTCCAGGAGGTCCAGGAGGACCCTAGATTAGGAGGACAAAAAAAAAGACAAGTTTAGTCTATTCCCAATGCTTGTGGTGATCTGCGTTCTCTTTTTGAGTGGAACAAAGCCTTACAGCAGGTCCCATCTCTCCAGAGCGTCCACGAGGTCCAGGGGGTCCAGTGGGTCCAGGCAGGCCTGTCATACCATCCTTACCAGCAGCCCCAGCAGCTCCAGAGGCGCCCTGGAAACATCCAGAAAGAAAGGAACAAGTGTTATCTAGCGATGTCACTTCAACGCATTAACTCGATTAGTTACTTATTCTGCAAATTAATGCATCATAAAAATTAACGCAATTAATTATTAGGCCCAGTTCATAGTCAACACGCGCAAGGGATGCATCCAATGTGCGGAAACAAAGCGCAGAAGCGACGCATGCGACACAAGTGATGCATACAACGCATGGAAGTGGAGCGCGGAAGCGATGTGCGGAAGCAAAACGTTTCTATGAAATGACTATGAAACATCTATTAGTCATGTTGAATTTGTGTATTGAGTCAGTTTTAGTTTCATTTTTAATTGAGGCTCTGCTGAAGTGACTATTTGAGACAGCCTTATTTTATTTCTGAATTTTATTTAAATGCATTTGTATTGCATTTTTGAATAATGCACCTGGCCTCATTGGTTTTCTGGGATGTGCTTGACCTTTTTCTTATGAATTTCATTTATGGACCATACTTCACCAATAAAAATGTGAATTGCAAATCTTTTCTTCTTAATTTATTCAATTGATCAGTCAAGCACCATAATTCTGTAATGTCCTAGAATTCAAAGTCTTTATTTGGAGACCTTTAGCAGATATAAGATTAAAATGCAATTAATTACATTAATTAATTACAAATTCTGTAATTAGATACATATTTTAATCACCTGACAGCACTAGTGTCATCTCTAAACGACAAATGACCTCAAACATCAGAGATACTAGGTCAGGGTAGGGGTTTAGGTCAGAGATGGGGTTGGGGTTAGGCCTGTAAGACTTACTCTAGGTCCAGCAGGTCCAGCAGTACCAGCAGGTCCCTGGTCTCCGGAGGGTCCCTATGGGATCACAAACAGATAGAGGAGTTCAAAGGTCATCCATGTACTGGCTGTGTGGCTCACCTGTCAATTTCAGGTGAAAGTGACTTACAGCAGGTCCAGGAGGTCCTTGCATTCCGGTGAATCCTCGGTGTCCCTTCATGCCTCTCTCACCAGCCTCTCCGGTCTCACCCTTGTCTCCACGGAGACCAAGTGCTCCCTGTTTGTATAAGATCCATGAAGTTAATGTACGTATTCCTCCCTTACATACAGATTTTATTTGTGATGCTGATGTTTTGACTTACAGCAGGGCCACGAGGTCCAGCAGGGCCGGGAGCACCAGCAGGTCCAGCAGGTCCCTGAGAACCACAAGATTTAAGTCCAGATTAGAGAGGTTCTGATAATAATTATAATAAAAAAGAAAGAAAAGGAAAAAGAAAGCAGGTTGGTTTGGTGACTCACACTCTCTCCACGGTCACCAGACTTTCCAGCAGGTCCAACGGGTCCGGGGGCACCAGGGGGTCCGGGAGCTCCGGGGGCTCCAGCAGCTCCACCCTCTCCACGATCTCCCTAAAATGCAAAGTCAATGTGACGTCAAGTCTTTGTAGCAAAGTCTAAAAATAAAATACTGTTCTTCAGGATCAAGAAAGTTGACCATATAAATATAAATCCAAAATAATGTGACGCGTGTTAGTGTGTCACTTGTTAGCATGCCACATAGTAGACATGCTGTGGTGTTAAACTGATCTGTGGTCAGCTCACCTTGGGTCCAGCAGGTCCATCCCGCCCAGCAGCTCCCTCATTACCTGGGGCTCCCTAAAACACACACCAGTTACCAGGTTAACAGGTCCTACACACATAAGGAAAGCAGAAAACTGTGATCAGAGGGGCTTCCTACCTCACGTCCAGCCTCTCCAGGGGCTCCGGCCAGTCCAGGGGGTCCCATTGGTCCAGGGGGTCCACGCTCACCACCAGGGCCAGATGATCCAGCCTTTCCGGCCTCTCCCTATGGGTGAGCCTTGAGTTAGTTCAGTGTGTGGGATTGTGGTTTGTGTCTGTGCTAAGGCAACAGGAATGTCCGAAGTACCGGTCTGAAGTACTGGTGGATACCACTGGGAACTTACCACAGGTCCGGGAAGTCCAGGGAAACCACGCTCTCCTCTCTGTCCAGGCAGGCCAACAATACCACGCTGTCCAGCAATACCCTGAGGTCCAGGCAGACCAGGAGTACCCGGTGGGGGGGGGTGGGGTGTGGGGTGGGACACAGACACAGTGGTTGGTTCCAAAAACCAGGAGCATCCATCCTTTTGGTCTTTCAATTAATGATGTTTAGTTAGAAATCAGGCTCATATTGATGAATTCTAAAGAATGACAGTAATAAAAGAGGTGAACGTACAGTGGCACCATCAGCACCAGGGTTACCCTTCTCTCCAGCAGCACCTGGGGGACCGGCAGCACCCACTTCACCAGCGCGACCAGCAGGTCCGGTCTCACCACGATTTCCTTTGGCTCCTTCCTTACCAATAGGTCCAGCGGGTCCAGGAGGTCCGGGGTTGCCCTGCAGGGGGAGCCAAACACCAACATTTTTACGCCTGATTGGAGTTGGACTGTGGAACAAAACCAAAAAAAAAAGGAGAAAACAAAAACATACAGAGGGGCCGGGAGGTCCAACTCTGCCAGCAGCACCAGGGAAACCAGTAGCACCCTAAGGACACAAAAACCAAAAACAACACAGGTATGAGTCCAAATACACAGGACTAAGGCTTTAAAGACTTAAGGGGTTTTAAGTCCCTGCTCTGCTTGCTCATGATAAAAACTTGCCTAGACTTAAGGGGTTTTAAGGCCCTGCTCTGTTTCCTCATGATAAAGACTTTCACAGATTAAAGGGGTTGTAAGTCCCTGCTCTGCTTCCACCTTCTTTATGGTCAAAGGTGCAGTTCATTAATTGAGGTCCTTCTCCTGGTTTGAGGAAATAGGAAGTGTACAGAGGAAACAGGAAGTGTGCAGACTTACAGGGGGTCCAGCAGCTCCGCGGGCTCCCTTAGGTCCGGTGTTTCCAACGGGACCCTGACAGGACAAACGTTACAGTCGGACCATTAAGAACAACTAAATATTACAGAAGATTTTCTCTACTTCTAAAATATCTTCTACAAACCTGAGGTCCAGGGGCACCAGTAGCTCCAGCAGGGCCGGGGGGACCAGGATCTCCCTTAGCACCATTATCTCCAGCCTCTCCTTTAGCACCAGCCTGTCCATCAGCACCCTAAAGTTAAAAAGACGTAAGGTTAGAGAAGTGAACGGTCCATAAAAACCAAGAAAAATCATGAATAGGAGAAGATCTGAAGAAATGACGCACAGGAGGTCCAGCGAATCCGGCAGGTCCAGGGGGTCCGGACTCTCCACGCTCACCCTGTGGAACACCAAAAAGATTCAGCCCAACACTTTAAAGATCAAATATCAAATAGTGTAAGTCCACAGCTGTGGCCTAAATGCTGGGAAAACTAAAACTGTCTGGCTCCTTAAGAAGATCTGAAACAATGGAATATGAAGCGTTCCGATTGGCCCAGACTCAAAGGCACTCACAGGGGCACCACGAGCTCCAGCAGGTCCAACAGGTCCAACAGCACCAGCCTCGCCCTTGTCTCCACTGGGTCCAGCAGGTCCAGGAAGTCCAATAGGTCCAGTCAGACCACGGGGACCGTCCTTACCAGGAGCTCCATCAGCACCTTTGGCTCCTTGGTCACCCTGGAACATTGACATAAGGGTTAGGATTTAAGGTTTAGAAACACTGGATCCTGTTAAACTAAGGGGATTTGGTAGGTGAGGCTGCAGTGCTCTTAGAATAGAGTTTGATCAAATAAAAATTATATTCTTCATTCTGCTGGGGGCCCTCCAAGGTTAAAGGTCACTGCATTAGCAATAAATGCCAGAAACTGCTAAAGTTCTGTGAGTTCCTGGTGTTAAGATGAACAGCCTGTGAAGAACTGGACTCACTCTGTCTCCTCTGAGTCCTGGAAGACCAGCGGCACCACGTTCACCAGGCATTCCCTGCAGTCCAGGAGGACCCTGAGCTCCGGGAGCACCAGGGGCTCCAGCATCTCCCTGAGAGAGAAGACCAACACCAAGGGAAACAAAGGGAAAGGATTAAAAACTGGGCGGAACATTCCAGATGTTTTTCAGGTTCTACAGGTTTGTCCTTTAAACAGATGTTTACCTTAGCACCATCGTTTCCAGCAGATCCAGGGGCCCCACGAGCTCCGGCAGGTCCAACAGCACCAGGAGCACCACGCTCACCAGGGAATCCTCTGTCTCCCTGGGGGAGGAGGAGCCAACAAGTCAGAGGAGGAATGGAAACATGTGGAGTATTTTATTACCTCCCCCTAGGAGGCTATGTTTTTGCCAGCATTGATTTGTTTGTCTTTGTTCAAAGTAACTCAAAAACGTATGAACAGATTTTGCTGAAATTTTTAGGGAATGTTCAGGATGGTCAAAGGAACAAGTTATTAAATATTGGTGATGATGAGAAAACCGCCATTATCAAAAAAAATACAATTTGTGAATAACTATTGAACGAATAATGATATCAACATGAAACCACTTGCTAGAGGTAAATTTTCATTGTCAAGAAATCTAAAGATGCAGAAAAAATAATTGTAGGACTGTTATTTTAAGTGAAAATCCCAATATGGGGGAACTGAACTGCTTGGCAGAGGTCTGCCCTCTCTGAGTGCTTTTTTCCTAGTTTCTGTCTGTGATTCACTTTGTATGAACTGATGGAAGATATGCATCAAAATCCTATTACAAGCCTGTTAGCATTAGCATGAAAATCTCATTTAAATAGCCCATGTATAGCCCAAAATACCCCATCTCTGTTCTGGTAACCTCAATTTACAAGTAAGCAGGGCTTAATTTGAGGGTGAGCAAGACGGAGCGCGCTCCAGAACCTCGGACGTTGGCTCCGGTAGCTGTTTATACTGGATCCGCCACCTCTGTTGACCACGTAACAAAATAAAAAATATAACAAGAATTAAATAAATAAATGCAAGTTTATTTTAGTGTTAATGTCCGACTTTGATGTTTGCTGTGTGCAAGTCTTTGAATGTTTATTTTCATGTTGGAGATAGATAACTATTTTTCCAGGACTTGGTGTATGTTTGTGTTTGCTATTTTATCCGGGTCAATCCCAGTCCTTCACTGGATTTAGTTCTATTTTCTTGCTTTGTTACTAAATACAGCATTAAATATAGGAATTTGTACTCTGTTCAGATTTGGTGTGACTCGTGTTATTACAATACATGCCCAGTTTATTTTCGGTGTGGCACCCAGCGTTGTTCGTAAGCCCCGGAACCACTCATTCTCTGTGCTCCGGGACCTCCCACTTTACAAATTAAGCACTGGAACTAAGATAGTATTTGTGTTCATTTCTCTGAGGACACACGACTTACTCTAGCTCCAGACACTCCTGGGGCTCCAGCCTCACCGGGTAGACCCTAAAAAACCAGGAGAACACAAAGGGTATAGCAGCTTTTGTTTCCTAAATCCATCAACGGAAACACACTATTGAAATGAATCTGAACTATCAGTACCTGCTCTCCAGGCTTTCCAGTCTCACCAATAGCACCCTGGGGTCCTGGAAGACCCTGGAATCCAGGAGGTCCAGCAGCTCCCTGCTCACCTCTCTCACCAGCAGGACCCTGAGGGGTAGGGGTAGGGTTAGGGTTATCCCCTTAGTGTGAAGCTGCTATAGGAGTGTGTTTTTGTGTGTTTTACTCACAGCTGGGCCAGAAGGACCCTGAGCACCAACGTCACCATCCTTTCCAGGGGCACCCTGGGAACACACACAGCCAGTTTGGACACACATGACTGGAATGTTCCACACCAAATTAACCAAATACAGTAGATTGAAGTCAACTTACAACAGGGCCAGTAGGTCCCATCACTCCTCTCTCACCAGGTTTTCCACCCTCACCCTAAAAACAGAAGGACAAACACAGACAGACAAATGGGTCAGTATGTGGAAGCAAGTTGACCTCTGCAGGTTAGCACTAGCCTACTGGGGCTGGAATGGATTACTCACAGCAGCTCCCTTGGGTCCAGGGAAGCCCATAACACCAGGCTGGCCTCTGGCTCCCACGGGGCCAGGGGGTCCGGGGCGGCCATCTTGTCCAGGGGCTCCCTAAAGACAAATGTTAAGTGAAAATGTAATAACCCTAAACCTAATGCCATGATGACACATTGTAGCCTGAACTTGGACTTACAGCAGCTCCCAACTTGCCATCAGGTCCAGGGCTACCAGGACTACCAGTCATGCCCTAAAGGTCAGAGGGCAGGAGAAGGTCAGCACACAGAATAAATGAAGTGGTCGACAATTTTACTTGTAAAAGGAGGAGGAGTCTCACCTTAGCTCCGGGCAAACCAGGCTCTCCAGTGCGACCGGGCTCACCAGTGTTACCTTTAGCTCCAACAGCACCAGGGGCACCACGCTCACCGGTGGCACCCTATGGCAGGTCCCGGAAAAAAGAGGAAGGCAAACCCAAAACACAGGTTAGGAACCAGGACCAAATCAAATATTATTGATACGCTTAAAAACCATCTGTTTTACTGACCTTGGGTCCAGCAGCGCCATCAGAACCAGGGAAACCACGACCACCAGGGGCACCCTGTGCACACAAACCAAAACTGGATTTAGCCTTTACTCCAACACTGGAGTTAGCCTCCACCTCAACACTGGAGTTAGCCTCCACCTAAACACTGGACTTAAGGTCAATCTATGCTCAGAAGTCAAATCGTCTGCGACGTGTCGCAGATACGTCGCAGGCATTTCACCCCCCCTCGCAGACACTTTGCGCGCACCTCCCAAAAAATTTAACCACCGCAGACAGTGTTGCAGACAGTGTCATAGACAGCATTGCAGACAAGACCAGAAAAGAGGCGTCTGATTGGTTCATTCGACATTCACTCTACACGCACTTCCGCTACCCTACCTTCCGTCTTCTTTTGTGTACATGAGCGCCATAGTTGACGCTTCCTTCACCTCTCTGCCAGCTCCAGTACCAATAGTTCTTCAATTTCTACATTTATCAGCTGCATCTTGATCAACGTGCGCAATCGTTCAGTCGCCATTGTTGTAGTATGACCTTCTCTTCCTCCGTAACCGTAAGATAAATACTCCACCCACCACACCTACAACCCCCTAACCACAATCCTAGCAAGTTTGTGAGAATGCCCCTTGCGTTGTGGTGGTGAATAACATAGCGCACACCATGTACTCCTCGCGCTGGAATAAATTTCAAATATCTGCGACAAGCAAACTGCAACATTTTGCCGCGAGAGCATGCAGAGCCCTTAAGCCTCCACCTCAATCGTGGAGTTAAAAGTACTTTCATTTCCACCGCATACGTTATGCCTACATTGCATTGTAGCTGCATTAAGACCAACAGTGTCCATTCCAACTGCATCAGACAAGGCTTACGGCACAAGTTGAGCTGCGGGCTTCACTTACCATCTACTTGAAGTGCTTCTGCTATTCTTTCCCTGCTATTCTTTTGGATGTTATCCTTAAAGCCCCTATGTGTAGGATTTCAAGTAGATTTCAAGTAATCTATTAACAATTTTAGGGTATTTCATTCAAAAGTATTACTTAATTAATTAGTAATCACCTCCATCCAAAAAATGGCAGTGTTCTCGGAGCAATTATATTCACCTTATTATCTACATTGGGTTGGTAAGCCGCTGTAGGTCCGCCATGTTGCGCCGCCATTTT
>JAPTYR010000030.1:198195-208358 GCA_029814505.1 Siphamia roseigaster | reverse complement strand
CACAGTTTGCTCGCGTCCATTCTTTTCAAAAGTGCTGAGAACCGAACGACGCAGGTATTGGATCTGCTGCCGTAATATTAGTCAAAAAACTCCTCCGAGAGGAAAAGGACGGACATTCAGCTGTGCAAAAGGATCAGAATTTGGACAAACTTGATTGATGGTGAGAGGAGCCATTCTCAAGATCGCTGATGCTTTGTAAGTACAGTTTTCCTGTCGAAAGTATGGATAGAAGCTACCATTCAAACGGAGCTGAAAGGAGAAGCATTGGAAAAGTAATTCATGTCTAAGATGCCTAAATGGATCGTTTGGGAAGTTAACTCAAGTTTGGTTTATATGTGTGGACTTATAAGAAGACTACTGAAGTTCGTTTTTGAGTTTACTGAATCTCAGAAGATAGTAATGACTGTTTGAAAGATCGCTGGAAATTATTGCTCTGTTATTGAACACGTTACAAAGATGGCGGATGAACATTATGAACATTTGATAAATGTGGACAAAGGTGCAATGCTTTCTTCCCGCCAGAAGAGGGAGCCAAAGTACACACAAAGGGCTTTAGAAGAGAAGCTCCATAGGCTTATTAGTCACAGAAAGTCGAAAATGGCTCAGATTACAGCCAAAATGAAAGAAATCGACAACATGAAAAATAATGAAGAGCATTTTCGTAATGTTGAAGAAGAAATATTGCCACACTTTGTAACATTGTATGAAGAATTAATCATGCTCAATGAGAGTGTTGTGAAGATGTTACCAACTGATGAAGCCACTTCAAATCAGTTAGATTGGTATGAGCCAAGGGCAGCTGCCATCAGGGAATTTGTCCTAGACACAGAAAGGTGGATTAAAAAACAAAGGAGCAAAGAAATGGATGATGGTGTTTCACCAAATGACAGTGTCTCAATGGTATCACGGCGCAATACAAGCAGCAGGAGTAAAGCTAACTCAAATAGGTCGTCTTCAGTTGTATCCTGTACTAGCTCAGTGGTGCGCATGAAAGAGGAAGCTAAAAGAGCAGGGCTTTTAGCCCAAGCAGAGTCACTGAAAAGGAAGCAAGCCATACAGCTACAAGAGGTACGTTTAAAGGCAGAAATGGAGCAGTTAGAATTGGACACTGCTATTGCAGCCTCTACAGCTAAGCTGAAAGTATTTGTAGATCACGAAAGCCCACGTGACGACATGAATGACTATGTAGCAACCAGATTGCAAACCCAAGATGTGCACAGCCGCACACAAACCTCGAATGTTTCTCAAATTGGATCCATTGCATATGTTCTTAGAAGTCAAGATGGGTCTGAAGCTCATGCTGTGCCTATAGCTGATGATGAAGAGAATGACGAGGAGGAGGAAGATAACATTCATTTCACTATTGTGAGAGATGTGGAACGTTCACCTCCTGCACATTCCCATCACTATGTGTCTACACCCAGAGCCTCAAATGACAATCTTGCCCAGGCCATGACTTCAAGTGACAGAATTTATGAAGTGATGCAGCGCCAAAACAAAATCACAGAGCTGTTGGTTAAGCAGCAAGATCTGTCTCTGCTACCAAAAAGGGACATCCCTGTCTTCTCTGGTGACCCGCTCACATACAGATCTTTTCTCAGAGCGTTTGATAATGCTATTGACAGTAAGACACAGAATGCTAGAGACAAGCTCTTCTTTCTGGAACAATATACAAGTGGAGAGCCACAAGATCTAATCAGAAGCTGTGAACACATGACGCCAGCGAAAGGATACAAAGAAGCTAGGCTATTACTTGATCAGCAATATGGCAATGAGCTGAAAATAGCAATGGCTTACATTGAGAAAGCCTTGAGTTGGCCACAGATTAAGACAGATGATGCAAAGGGCTTGAATGAATATGCTCTTTTTTTGATTGGCTGCAAAAATACTATGAAGGATGTTGATTACATGGAAGAAATGGATAACCCGACAAACATGAGAGCCATACTGTCAAAACTGCCTTACAAACTGAGGGAGAAGTGGAGACTTGTGGCTTATGAAATGATGGAAAATAAAAAGAAAAGACCGAGGTTTGGAGACTTAGTGAGTTTCATAGACAAACAAGCTAAAATAGTGACACATCCTTTATTTGGCGATCTACAAGGAACCAGTGCTGCAAACGCACAAAAGGAAAAAGGCACACTGGTTAAGAAAATCAAAGCAAACACCACAAAGAGTAGCAGCTTTGTTATAAGTGTTGATACACAAAAACAGAAACAAATACAGTCTGCACCAAAGCACCAAAGTGCTAAACCAGAGCAGGTCAAACAGAAGACAGAGGCATGTGTGTTCTGTGAAAAGAGCCATAACATGGAAAATTGTGAGAAGTTCAAGAAGCAAGCTCACGCTGACAAGATTGAGTTCCTGAAGTCTAAAGGCCTCTGCTTTGGATGCCTTGTGCCAGGCCACTTGAGCAAGGATTGCTCCAGGAAGCTGTCTTGCCAGATATGTTGTAAGAAACACCCAAGTGTTCTGCATGTTATGCACAAGGATGAAACAGTAACAAACAAAAACAACTCGTCAGAGTCACAGGCCACAAGTGGTGTAGAGCAAGAAACCTGTGCATATACCGGGGCCGGAAACAGCCAGGGAGTGTTGGCCATAGTTCCAGTTCGACTGAAGTCCAAGAACAGTACTAGGACGATGGAAACATATGCCTTTATCGACCCAGGCAGTTCGGCAACGTTTTGTACAGAGGCAGTAATGTCAAAACTGAACCTTAAAGGCAGGAAGACGGAGATTTTGCTCCGAACAATGGGACAGGAGAAGTTTGTCCATAGCCATATCCTGCCTGACCTGGAAATTTCTGGAATTGAGGATGACAGCTACACTGACTTACCTTCGGTGTTCACACAGCCCGAGATCCCTGTGAAAAAGGAGGACATACCTCATCAAAAAGACATCCAGAAGTGGTCTTACCTGGAGGAAGTACGCCTTCCAAGTATCGAAGCTGAGATCGGTTTGTTGATTGGCGCTAATGCTTACAAAGCCATTGAGCCATGGCAAGTCATTAATAGCCAAGATGATGGTCCATACGCCATAAGAACAGCAATTGGATGGATTGTCAATGGTCCCATCAGACAAGATCACCCTCGAGACTCAGATGAAGAATTGGAGAGTGTTACTTTGAACAGGATTTCTGTAGAGAATATTGAAGAGCTGTTAGTCCAGCAATTCAACGCTGACTTCTCAGAACGGAGCTGTGAAGACAGAACAGAGATGTCACAAGAGGACCGGCGGTTCATGAAGGAAGTTGAACAGTCTTGCCAGCTCAGCGAGGGACATTACTGTATCAGTCTTCCCTTTAAGGACAAGTCTGTGAAGATGCCCAATAATCGCAGTCTTGCAGAACAAAGAGCAAGCAACCTCAAAAGGAAGCTCAACAAGAACCCTGAGTTCTTCACTGACTACAAGCACTTCATGGATGATATCATAGCTAAGGACTATGCGGAAAAAGTACCTGAGGAAGGTCAAGAGGTCAAGGAAGGAGAGGTTTTTTACATCCCACACCACGGGGTGTACCATCCTAAAAAGAAGAAAATAAGAGTCGTCTTCGACTGCACAGCTATGTACCAAGGCGTCTCCTTGAACAACCAACTGCTCCAAGGGCCTGACCTCACGAGTACCTTAATTGGTGTGCTGACAAGGTTCCGGGAGGAGTCAGTTGCGATGATGGCTGATATAGAGGCAATGTTTTACCAGGTCAGGGTCCCGCCCAAAGACTCTGACCTCCTGCGTTTCCTCTGGTGGCCAGGTGGAAACTTGAATGGACCTCTGGAGCAGTACCGAATGAAGGTACACATTTTCGGGGCTACTTCGTCTCCAAGCTGCGCTTGTTTTGCATTGAGAAGGACAGCAGAAGACGGAAAAGACAAGTGCTCAGCTGAAGCTGTGAAAACAGTTGAGAAGAACTTTTACATGGACGACTGTTTAGTCTCGGTGACTTCTGAAGAACAGGCTATAGCACTTGCACAGTCTCTGAAGGCTTTATGCCTAAGTGGTGGATTTAACCTAACAAAATGGGTTAGCAACAGCAGACGTGTTCTGTCTTGCATCCCAGCCAATGAGAGAGCGGCAGAGGTGAAAGACCTAGACCTGAGCAAAGACACCCTACCAACAGAGAGAGCCTTAGGTGTTCACTGGTGCACAAACACAGACACCTTCAGGTTCAGAGTGAATGTACCAGAAAGACCAACTACGAGAAGAGGGATTCTCTCAATAGTCAGTTCTGTCTATGACCCTCTTGGTCTAGTTGCTCCATGTATCCTCCCAGCCAAGCAGATCCTGAGAGAGCTTTGTCAGCAGAAGTTGAGCTGGGATGAGGAGATTGGTGAGAAGCAATCACGAAGATGGCACCAGTGGATGTCTGAGCTGCAGGAGCTACCTAACTTTCAAGTGAACAGATGTATCAAGCCAGCTACCTTTGGTACCACTCTCAAGGCTCAGATACACAACTTTTCAGATGCAAGTGAGAGTGGTTACGGTACAGTGTCATACATTCTGCTCACCAGTGAAGATGGAAAGAAGGTCTGCTCATTGCTTATGGCAAAGTCTAGAGTGGCACCTCTTAAGAAAGTAACAGTCCCCAGAATGGAATTGACAGCCGCAGTCATTGCCGTGAAGGTGGACAAGATGTTAAGACAGGAAATGGAGACCCCGCTTGAAGAGTCCGTATTCTGGACGGACAGCCTCACTGTACTTAAGTACATTGAAAATGATGCGTCACGCTTCAAGACATTCGTGGCCAATCGAGTTTCGTTCATTCGAGAAGCTACTTCACCATCACAGTGGCAATATGTGAATAGCTCACTCAATCCTGCGGATGTAGCTTCAAGAGGTGTGAAGTTTACCTCACTCATCGACAATGACCATTGGATACATGGACCACAGTTCCTTTGCCAGAGTGAAAGTGAGTGGCCCAAAAGACCTGACATTTGCAGCTCCGTGGAAGATCATAGCGAGCTCAAGTCAACCCTGGTCAGTCTCGTCAGCACTACCAAGGTCGCAGGCCTGACAACACTGGTAGAACACTACTCAGACTGGCATAGACTGAAAAAAGCTGTTGCATGGATGTTACGCTTGAAAGACTTGCTTTACGTCTTGGCAAGGAAGAGAAAGGAATATGTGGCTGATGTTACTTTGAAAGAGGAGGATGAAAGAAAGAAAGACCTAAAGGTGGAAGAAGAAATGAGGAGATTGAGACAGACAATAGACAAGAAAGCATTGATGGTACAGGATTTGGAAGATGCAGAAACTGTGCTGATACGCTACAGTCAAAGGGAGATGTTTCCAGAGGAGTTGGCCTCACTCCAAGAGAAAGATTCTCCAGTAAAGAAGTCTAGTCCACTCTACAGGCTGGATCCCGTTCTGTTAGATGGTGTCATCAGAGTGGGTGGTCGGTTGAACAAGTCCGCCCTTCCAGAGGAATCCAGAAACCCAGTCGTACTACACAAGGATCACCACATTGCAAAGCTGATTCTAAGACACATACACCTACAGAATGGTCACTGTGGAAGAAATCAAGTGATTGCAAAGGTGAGGCAGCGTTACTGGATTCCAGGACTGAACAGAGCGACCCGCACAATGTTGTCCCACTGTATTGCATGCAGGAAGCTACACGCAAGGCCAGCAGAACAGAAGATGGCAGACTTAATCGAGGAAAGGGTGCTCCCAGACCAGCCTCCCTTTACGCATGTGGGTGTGGACTATTTTGGACCGTTTGAGGTCAGAAGGGCACGCAGTACAGTGAAACGCTATGGCGTCCTATTCACATGCCTCGCCCTTAGAGCAGTTCACATAGAGGTTGCTCATTCTTTAGATACCTCATCATGTATCAACGCCATAAGAAGATTTATCAGTCGAAGGGGTCAAGTGACTACGATGCGCTCTGACAATGGCACAAATTTTATAGGTGCCGAGAGGGAACTAAGAGAGGCTCTAGAGGAGCTTGATCATTCCCAGATCAGCGACAACCTGATGCAAAAAGGCATCACCTGGATTTTTAACACACCAACTGCCTCCCACCAAGGTGGAATTTGGGAGCGACAGATTCGCACTGTCAGAAAAGTGTTGAGTTCTGTTTTGACACAGCGGGTGTTAGATGATGATGGCCTTCACACTCTGCTATGTGAGGTAGAAGCAATTATCAATGACCGTCCCTTGACTGCTGCTACTACAGATCCTAGCGACGTAGAGGTTTTGACACCAAATCATCTTCTGCTATTGAAAAAACAACCAGCCCTTCCACCAGGTGTGTTCAACAGCGATGATGTATACTCCCGTCGAAGATGGCGTCAAGTACAGTACATGGCCAACTTGTTTTGGTCAAGATGGACCCAGGAATACCTCCCGTCGCTACAAGAGCGACACAAGTGGCATACCAAAAGGAGAAACTTCACTACCGGAGACCTGGTGCTCATTGTGGACAGTTCTGCCCCAAGGAACACCTGGTTGACTGGAAGGATCCGGCAGACTTACCCAGACGCAAGCGGAGCCGTCAGAAGAGTTCAAGTTCAAACCAAATCCAGCTTGTTAGATAGGCCAATTAACAAGCTTTGTCTGTTGCAGGAGGCAGAATGAGTCCAAGAAGACCACTGGCCAATGGACATTAGAATTTGAAGTTTAATTGATCGAATAATTGACATTTACAGTTCAGTAAATGTGAGCTTGTTAGATGTATGGCTCTATTTGTAGTTGTAATTGTTATGCATCCTGCCTATACAATTAGGGGCCGGAGTATTAGAGCCATGATTAATATTCAGGATGATAAATAATTCATTTGTAATAATTTAATTTGGAAAGAACATAATTTATGTATTTTGTATTTATAATTTCTAGTTTACTTATTTCATGTAAGAGATGGTTACTGTAAGAAAGCAGGAATTTAATAGTGACGTAGATTGGGACATTTAATTTGATTGCTCAACTTTGGGGTAACGTAAGGATAACGCGTATTCAGAACTGAAGCCACGGAAGAAGAGAACAGAAGGAATTTAGCTCAGCACGGATGTATATAGTTTTTTGACCGTGCTTGCTGTGTAACTGTAAAACAAGGAAAGTGTATTGGAAGACCTTTTTTGTTAACCATTTTAATTAGATAAAGATTTTTGTTTGATTAAGAACACAGTTTGCTCGCGTCCATTCTTTTCAAAAGTGCTGAGAACCGAACGACGCAGGTATTGGATCTGCTGCCGTAATACAAACTAAATAATAAAACAAATAAAACGAAATAATCAAAAAGAGAAGCACAAATGCATTAAGCCTCCCCTGCCTTAATTTTTTTGTGCATAAACCAGGGTGTATTTGTCTGCATTTGGTAGGTATGGACTGAAACACAATATTTACCAACAGACTAATGTCTGTGACCTTCACAGTTCAAAGTTGAGAAATTTATTTGTAAAAATATCAGTTTTAGAGCATTTTTTCCCCTATGTGTTACAGTGGGGACATTTGGGGAGTTATCAATTTTTCTAAAGTGGTTACATTTCGGAATAAAGGAATAACTATTGAATGCTTTGAATACACTTATTTTAGCAAAAATTGATGAAAATGCTTTATATATTCTGTAAGACGAGTTTGTTCACTTGCATTTAATGGGCACAAGTAGAGGTGCATTAATGTGGGAGCTGTATATATAGGTGTTATTAAAATAATGTCATTAATGTGGGAATGTGTGTGTATATAGGCATTATTAAAATAATGTCATCTATGTCCCAAGATGAGACATAACAGTTTGAAATCCGGATTTGGTGTTTTCTAGAGGTACCTCCATTAAAAACTGTAACTCAAACAGCTTTTCCCAACTGTGTCTGTTTCAGGGAGAATGTACTTATTCTTTGGAAATAAGACGTCTGTGCAGTTTGCCAGTTTCACCACAACAGTCAGCTGTCCTGGAGAACTGCAGTCTCATATCCTTTGGGTGCATTTATGTTCCAGTATGTTCTGAAAGCTTCACATGGGGAGGACTGTTACCGAATGGTGGAGGCTACGGTTGTCGACTGAGCGGGGTCAAAGGTCACAGATGGACCACCCACTACTGTTAGATTCATAACTTTAGAACCAGAGCAGTTTCAGACAAATATTCCACATGATTGTAAAAGTCTAAATGCATCTGAAATGGACTCAAAGGGAAACATGTAGTTGAAATGCTATTAAATGAAAAACAGACATATTCCTCCTCAAATATATTTAGTGTTTACCTTCAACCCTCTTTAACAACCTAATAATTGGTTGGAGGAAAAAAATAAGAACAACATAGTACGAGTTTATAAAATGTCCGTCACAGATGAGCAATAGCAAATATCAAGTGAAAGTTTTTTTACATTTTTTATCTCTTATACATTTATTTACAACATACAAATATTAATGTTCAAATGTATTTTGCATCAGTATATGCATTTATTAATTTGAAACAATGTGTTTAGAATATTACGTAAATATAATATTCAAATATCAATGTATTTGAATAAATGCGTAGTTTATAAAATCAACCCAGAATGACTGTACTAAACTAAACCAATAAACTGCTCAATTTTTTTTCTCATTTCAAAATGCATATTCCTGAAAATATAAGTAATTACCCATAAATGTTTGGTGTATATTGTTGTAATTAATTTTTTTGACCAGATGACTTCAACTTCACTCTTTTTCCAGTTTAACACTAATTAAAATTAATATCTAAAGCTTTTTTAGATAATTGTCTTGACTTCTTATAAATGTAATCTTTACAAAAACAAAAGACTAACTGAACTTGCTGGATTTTATTAATGTATTTGAGTAAATGTAGTTTATTTATAAATTTTATAAAATGAACCAGCAATGACAGCACTGAACTGTGTCACTGCACAGTCACGGTCACTAAACTCAAATGTTTTATTTTTTTTCTCTTTTCAAAATATCAAAAAAGTAACTTTCTACCTAAAATATGTTTGGTGCAGATTATTGTAATTAAAAACTTGACTTTATCCTAGTATTGAATGGGAGGGAAAAAAAAAAAAATGTTTTAAATCAGTAGCTTTTGACACATTTGCTCCACAAAATCTGTCTGCTCAGCTCATGGTGGAGGCATTAGACATTTGCGTGTCTTCGTTATGGTCTTTGGTCCTTGACAAACAGTCCACAGCTCAACGTTCAGACCAAACCGGTGGAACCTCTGGTAGAAGGAGGCGCTCAGATCCAACAGGTGCTCAACATCGAGTGTCTGACAGACTTCTCTGAAGCTCCGTTGCTGAACATCAAGTTCAGGTAAACGTCTGCAAACAAGCATCAAACTGGACCAGTGTTTGAGGAGGAGGGAAGAGTAGCAGAAACAGGAGGGGGAGTACCAGGAGGGGGAGTACCAGGAGGGGGAGTACCAGGAGGGGGAGTACCAGGAGGGGGAGATGAGACTGAGATGAACAGAATATCTGTGCTCTACTAGTGGGACTGAAGTTTTCAGTTGTGCATTCTTCTCTTCTCCTTTTCTTCGTGTCCTTCTTTTATTGTGTTGTTGTTTTTCTATATTCTCATTCTACTGTTCTGCTTTGTCAAAGCACTTTGTAAACTCATTTTTTAAAGCTGCGATATAAAATGTTATTATCTCAGTGGAGCTTTATCTGGTTAAATGAGTCTAATAAGTGGGGGAAAACACTTAAGTTCTGTTCAAAGCAAAGTTAAAAAGTCTTAAAGATAACTTGTAGAAAACTGCAGACGAGATTTATTTAGTTATATCACAAGCAGTACTTTCTAATATGCAATTGTCAAATGTAGCCTGTAACTGTGCTTACTAAAAAGGAAGAGCCCCCCCTTCTGGCAGGGAGCTATTATTACAGCCACACCAAAAGGCTGAAATAAACTGCTCAGTATAAACCCATGTCAGCGCCAAGGGCTTCAGTGTTATATTGTAAAATATACACATCAGTAACAGCTGGAAGACTTGTGGATGTCTGACCCAAGTTGTTATCCCAGAACACACACGATTTATCCTCCAAAGGCAGACGAGTGACACTGGGCCTGTTTACATGAGTTTTTATTCCTGTTTAATTCAGAATAAAAGTCAATTCTTCTTTAAGATGATTATTTAAAACCTAATTCCAGTTGAAAATAGGGGTGGGAATCTTTGGGCACCTAACGATTCGATTATGAAACAATTAAACATGTTTAATTTATGGATATGAATGCACTTT
>JAPTYR010000030.1:76404-87701 GCA_029814505.1 Siphamia roseigaster | reverse complement strand
GGAGATTTGATGTTTTAAAGGTTTGGCTGTTAAACAGGAAGTAAGCACATAGTCTGATGCCATCAGACGCCACTTGTTTGTTTGTTTACACATGTCCATGATGGCATTGTGTTGTTAATGTCGTCACTACCTGATCTGTGCAGAAAAAACCCACTGTGTTCGAAGCATGTGGAAAATGAAGCTACTTCCTGTCATGTGGATTTCAAAATAAGTCTCCTGGGGTATTGGAATAAAACAACCTTTTTATTGGTTTCACTAGTTACCAAATATGGTTTCCGTTTTTAAATTACATTAAATTATTGTTTATTATTGTTTTTTCCCGCAGTGACCCACACTATCAGATAAGGCTACACTCGAACTGTAGCCAAAGGTTGCACAAATCCAATTTTTTGCGCATTTGTGACCTGTATCCAATCTTTTTAAGACCACTGAGCTAATCACAGCTAACATTAGCCAGAGAGCTAACGACAGCTAACATCAGCCAGTGAGCTAATCAACGCAAACATTAGTTAGTGAGCTAACCACAGCAAACGCTAGCCAGTGAACTAACCACAGCTAAAATTAGCCAGTGAGCTAACATTAGCCACTTTCACATGTGGTCCTGGAACTGATACAGATCTGATATTTTACAATGTGACTTTGGTCTAAATGGCCAGATCCCAGTTTTCTGAAATTTCCATAATTGAAATGTGACAAGTTTCACAATTCTGCATCTATGTGGTTCACTTTAGGACCTCTGTCGTCCATGTGGGCCACTTCAGTGTCACATTAAATTCAAAACTGATAGAAGTCACATTGAATGTGGAATGTGAACAAACAAAATATCAGATTTCACCAAAAAAATCTAAATTATGCATTAAAACCTGTTGACTGAACGTAGCTTAAGAGAATATTAGAAATAGTGCTAACCACAACTAACATTAGCCAGTGCGCTAACCACAACTTTCCAATGTGCACATTTTTTAACGCAAGCTCTTCATTACTGTCTAACATGAACTCTAATGTTTCAGGTTTCAGTTTCTAATTGTTTCCTTCAGTCTCGGTCTGGACATGGAGGCGGGAACAGCGGATGTATCCCACCTGTTAACTGGCTCGTCAACCATGAGTGACAGTATCAATGAGTGAATTAAAATTTAATTTAAAATACAATAAATCATTTTCCTCTAGGCTACATGTTAATCTCTGCAGCTAGCAGTAGCTAATGTTGATTTTAAAAGGAATTAAATCTTAGCATATGAAAGAGCAAAGATTAGTGTGCTTGTCCTGTTCTGATTGGTTAAATGTCCAGTAGGCGGGGTTTGGGGATACATGCCCCTCCTACTGACCAGTTGATGACTTTCAGGTCTCAGATGGGTTTGACTTTTCCGATGTGTCGTAAGTCTGTTTTGTTGCTGTGGTTAGCTTGTTACTAAGGAGTTAGCTTGTTGAGATTTTTTTTTAGATTTTTTTCCCTTATTTTGTTTGTAAGAATAGAATAGATTCTTTAAATATATTTTTTTAAATTTATTTTTTAAAAAGAGAAAAGATTGTCTCTTTTATTAGAAAATGAACATTGTTTTTTTTGGGGGGGGGTCATAACTATTAAACCGAAACAGAACTGTTTTTGTCATTCCTAAAAAAATGATTTGGAAATACAGGAAGTATCTGCATTTTCCCTGTGTGGGACTGATCAGCTGTTCCAGTCTGGACTGATCAGCTGTTCTGGACCACCTGTTCCTGGTAGTGCTGTTCCTGCTTGTTGTCATGGTGACCAGCTGACCTCAGTTCAGTTCCTCTGGCAGCACTGCCCTCTACAGGCCCACAGCAGCAACTATACACAAGTGGCAATGAAGGTCAAAGGTCAAACCTTTGAGGTCGAAGGGTTGGTCCAGTGCTGTTGTATTTTTGTGAATCCAAAGACAGCTCCGTGTGTAACTTTCACACCTTTTGACTTCAAACGTATGTGTCACTGTCCTTGGTCCTGAAAATCACACTCTGAAGTCAAACATTCACATATTTTAAACACAGAAACAGTTTCCATGGAAACATGAATGTTTCCTTCCAAAGCAGATGTTCAGTTAAGAAAAGTCATTAAAGTGGCAGACGCTGACAGGATGTGGACTGGGGTCAGGTCTAATATTTGGGTTAGTGTAATGTTTGGATCAGGTCTAATACTTGGGTCAGGTCTAATATTTGGATCAAGTCTAAATCAGGTTAGTCTAATATTTGGTTCAGTCTAATATTTGGGTTAGTGTAATGTTTGGATCAGGTCTAATATTTGGGTCAGGTCTAACAACACCAAACACAAACACACTTCACTTCCACTGTTTCTTCTTCACACATTTTTATCTAAATCTAACAAAAAGGAAAACTTCCTAAACTGTGGAAATTTCAGACTCCAGGTGCAGAAAAACAAACATTTCACAGTTTCATTCATCTTAAACCACGGCACAAACACACTGTTATGTTTTTGTTTTTAATCTAATTCAACAGTTTTTTCACTTCCAAGTCTTTTTTTAACAGTTCCCATGTAATGATTATCAGACCTACTTTCTCTTATTTAAACCTGAATCCAAGATGACCATGCCCCCATGGACAGCCGTCACCATGGCGACACTATGAAGCCCTGCTGCTTGTACGACGTCCAATAAATAACAGTTTATCATCATGTGGGAAAACGTACACAGGAAAAATTACTTTGCATTTTTTTCCAGAGTCCAAAGTATTTTCCTCAAAAAGAATACATTCAACTTGATAGAGTAAGTTTAGCTCAATATCGAGTATAATTAGCTGTATTGAGTACATTTAGCTGAATATTGAGTAAACTTCACTGTATATTGAGTACATTTAGCTCTACTGAGTAAATTTTGCTAGATATTGAGTCAATTTCCCTCAATATTGAGTAAATTTTGTTCGTTATTGAGTAAACTTTACTCAATATTGAGTAAAATTAGCTTGATATTGACTTTGAAGAGCTCTACCCAAAGAGTAACTTTGACTTTTTTTTAGAGAAGGACCAAATGTTACCCAAGTAGAGTAAAATTTTCCTCAATCTGAGCAGATTTTTACTCAGGTTAATTTCCTGTGTACATTTGTGTCTGAATGGAAGATGAACTTATAAATGTTTCCACATGAATTCAGAGGAAATCCTTTAGAAAACTGACATTGAAATTAATTTTATGAGTTAAAAACCAGTTTGCCTTCATTATTATGTTGTTGTTGTTATTGTTATTATTATTATTATTATTATTATTATGCCATTTTCAGTGTCGTCCTGAACATAAAACCATGTTTTAACGAACAGACCAAACCTCACTGAACTGAACAGGACTTATGTGTTGTTTTTCTTTTTTTGTTTCGTTTTTTTGTTTTTTTAAAGCTGCTTCTTTCTGTTTTGGAACGGACTCGACAGTTTTTATTTGTATTTTCCATCGTATTTGCCTTGAATGACAGAAATAATTGGCAGAGCTACGAAGCTCAGAGCAGGTGGTACGGTGTGACGCTGTCCGTGGTGCTGAAGCCCAGGTTCAGTCTGAAACGCAACATGTTGTGAGTCTGTCAAACTCACCACGCTGTCCCCTCACCCCCCTACTATTACAACACACACACACACACACACACACACACTACAGTGAAACGCACACTTTCTTGGACTCTTTTCTACATGATGTAATCCTGTATATTTCTTCATATGTTTGATACTGTGGTGAACATGTGTCCGGGTTTGGGGTGGGGGGGGGTCAGTCTCAGGAGTCTCTCTGTTTTTTTTTTACTTTTTGGAAGGGGTGAGAGGGGGTCCAACCCCCTTCTGTTTGACCACCTTCTGTTTTGTGAGGCGTTCGCCCGCTTCATTTCGTTTCTGTCCAGTTTCTGACTCAAACGGCGTCATCTTTGGAAACGATCCTGAAGCTCATTCCAGACTCTTCCGTCTGCTGAGGTTTTTTCCAGACACGTTTCCTGTTGCACCAACACAACTCACATGTAAATAAGTGCATAAATGTGTAACATGTGCAACACACGCTATCGGAGCTAAATTAGGACTGGGACTCTTCTGGACCAGGACCTGGGTTCTGGACCTGTTTGGAGTCCGGGTCAGTCTCCTGGCCCAGGCTGGTCTCCTGGTCCTGTTTGGAGTCTGGTCCGGTCTCCTGGTCCTGGGTCGGTTATGGTCCAGTCTACTGGTCCTGGGTCGGTTCTGGGTCGGTCTCCTGGTCCTGGTCCAGGTGGGTCTTTTTTGTTTGGGTTCCTGTTGAGTAATGGTGTTTTTCGGGCTTCATCAGGACTTTAAAAAGGGAAAGTGATTCTTCTTCACTCAGATTTATTTCAGGGTTTGGAAACATTTTAATGAAGCCCGTTTATTCTTGGCACCATATTGTTGTGACGTTGATCCTGAATATGTTTGTTTTTTGTTTTTTTCTTTTCTTTTCTTTTGTTGTGGGCCTGTTGTTAACTTTGTCTGAAAACTCAATAAAGCAATTCACTGACTGGGAATGGCAGCTTTATAAATGCATTTACAGTCCAGTCATGACCCCCCCCCCCCACCGATCACCACCAACATTTCCTGAATATTTCATCTGAATCTGTCCAGAACTTTTACAGTTATTTCACCAACAAGCATTTCTCAACATAAGCCACAAGTTTATTTTCACTATTGAAACAATTTAAAAATAATAAAATAAATAAATGACTTAATTACAATAATAGCTTAAATTAATTTCATCCAAATGGTTGTCATAGCGATAGTACTGACTTTACAGTAACTGGTTGTCATAGCGATAGTACTGACTTTACAGTACCTGGTCGTCATAGCGATAGTACTGACTTTACAGTAACTGGTTGTCATAGCGATAGTACTGACTTTACAGTAACTGGTTGTCACAGCGATAGTACTGACTTTACAGTACCTGGTCGTCATAGTGAGGCAGTGTGTTACTTCTGTGTCATCAGTTCAGTGAATTGTTGATAAACTCACTCGTTTCGTGTCTCGTCTGAAAGACTGAATCTCCTGGAGTGACCGTGGTATAATATTATGGGCTGTCATGTGGATTAATGTACTGATATATTTACTGTCAACTTCCACATCTGTATTTTGTAAAGGGGCGGAGTTACAGAGACAGCTGTCTGACCAATCAGTTTCTGCAGGGTTTTATGTCGCCTTTTAGTATCACTGGGAATGTGGGCGGAGTGATACCAAAAAACTAGTACCAGGTACCAGATTCCAGCTGTTCTTTTCTAATGGACATGCAAAAAAGGTGAGTTGAGTCGCTACCCGTGTAAACACGACAAAAATGACTGAATCCACTCCTGAAAAACACCCACATGAACCGATCTATAAATGGAAGGAATTATTTTATTTACAAAAGATCACTGATAAACATTCATTTTTCACATCATGATCCAGTTTCTGTTCAAAAACTCAAACTTCCTTCGTCTAAACCGCATCACGCAGTCCCTTTACAGTCACATCTAAGTCCAGCTATTGTCTGAAGGGGGCGTGTCCAGGCCAGTCCATAGTCCTGAAGGAGGCGTGTCCAGGCTGGTCAATAGTTCTGAAGGGGGGGCGTGTCCAGGCCAGTCCACAGTCCTGAAGGGGGCGTGTCCAGGCTGGTCAATACTTCTGAAGGGGGGCGTGTCCAGGCCAGTCCACAGTCCTGAAGGGGGCGTATCCAGGACAGTCAATAGTCCCATTACAAAAACTCCAGTTGGGTTTGATTACAGTCTGACTAATGTGAGTATATGGCTTTTAAATCTTCGATATTAGCCGGACTAAGGCAATAAGTCGCACTTCACTCAGTGCATGTAAACGTAATGATAAGAAAGCTTCATTTTTCAGATCCTGGTCCAGTTTCTATTAAAAACCTAAAGTTGTCAGTAGTGTCTTTAAGTGTCGGCTGCATAGATCTTGATGAGGTGCTGCAGTTCGGTGGGGTACGCCGTCACCGGACAGCGGTGTTTGGCTTTAACGTACGTGTAAATGCAGCGGTAACAGAAGACCAACCCAGACGTGGACAGAACTGTGGCGTTGGTTCGAGGACGAAGACACAGTGGACACGTCCTGCCGTATGACCACTGAGCTTCGGCACCTTGATTGGCCGAGGTGGAGGTGGGGGCGGAGCTTGGCTGTAGGTGGTCAAACTGCAGGTGGAGTGGAGGGGGAGGGGTGGGCAAGGAGGTCAAGGTCTTGACGGTGCTCTGGTTGTCGGAGGAGTACCACCACTCCAGGAACTGCAGGAAGAACACGCCCAAAGACAGGGAGGCCGACAGGGACATGGCCACGCCCCCTGCCGCCTGGGACATTAGGTGCCACGCCCTCTGGACCAGGCTAAAGACAGAACAAGAGGCATCATGGGAAACAGAGTTAATGATTCATTTGATTCATATCAAATACAATTAAAATGAAGAACTGAGGTGGTTTTCAGAATGAACGGAGCAGAAAATCATATTCAACGTCACATCATGGATTACATCCAGGTCATTCCATGTCCAGTCCCACCCCGTCCCCAGTGACCCCCTCTTCAGTTTGTCTGGTTTTGATTCTATTAGTGCCTTATGATGTCAAATGAAAGAATCTGAAGATTGAGCCTCCTATTTTTTGTGCAGCCCTAGTTGGTTGTGTTTGTGCTGTTCATGTTCAGGAGTGTTAACCCTTTAACTCCTGAAACTTTAGCAGTTCGAGTCAAAAAGAATAAAGTAAGAAATAAACTGAACAAAAACAGCCAAAGTGATCAATAAAAACCAACAAAAATGAATAATAAACCAAAACAATAATAAGTAACATGAAGAAAGTAAGAAACACATATGAAACAAAAGTAAAGAAAAAATAACATAAGAAAACAAAATGTAAAAAAAATAAATAAACAAAAACTAATAAATATGAACAAAATAATAAGCAACTTGAAAAAAATTGCAAAAACATTAACTAGTATTGTAATTTGGTCCCAGTCGTTTTAGTGTAATCTTTTCTAAATCAGTTTCTTTTTAACACTGGTTTATCTCTATACTTTAGTTCTATCAACAAAACTAAAGTTAATAAAGTAAAACAGTTGAATTTTTTGGAATATTTAAACCATCCATTCAGTGCTGACGCATCAGGGGTTAAAGGGTTAATGAGATGTTTTCATTTTATCTACTATTGACTGAGCAAACAGACTGTCATAGAAGGCTGTACTGCAGGTTTTATTAAGTGAAATTATATCGTATATCACCACTAAACATTTTAAATCAGTACGAGATTAAAAAATGTTTACAGCAAGCCATTCGCCAGACCGGGACTCACTGCATTTTTAATTTTTTTTAATCTGTCCCTGATTTAAAATGTTCCTCACTGATATCTGGCGGATAGAAGGCAGGAGAGAAACATCTGCTGTTTTTAGCAGCTAACCACCCACCGAGCAAAGGGAACCACCCACCGAGTGATAGGAACCGCCCCCCGAGTGATAGGAACCGCCCGCCGAGTGATAGGAACCGCCCGCCGAGTGATAGGAACCGCCCGCCGAGTGATAGGAACCGCCCGCCGAGTGACAGGAACCGCCCGCCGAGTGACAGGAACCGCCCGCCGAGTGACAGGAACCGCCCGCCGAGTGATAGGAACCGCCCGCCGAGCGAAGGGAACCGCCCACTGAATGATAGGAACCACCCGCTGAGCGAAGGGAACCACCCACTGAGGAATGAGAACTGCCCACCGAGCTCCAGATCAGATTCAGAAACCCATGGGTCACATGAATGTAAACTTGGTCCATTTGAATAAACTGTCTCTTGTCACACTGCTGTGAACCAGAGATCTTGGCGTAGAATGTCATGTGATCAAATATTGAACAACACGTGAAAGGATGAAAATGTGTTTGTGTAACACGTCTAATGCAATAAGAACAGGTGTGATACAGAACACGGTTTCATGAGATCAGTCGAATATATTTGTGTTGAAGCAGCGGAAGTTAAAGTCCAGATGGTTGAGTTCAGATGGTTCCAGACGTACCTTCCACCTGGTGTCTGGGTTCTCCTGCTGCTCCTCAGCTCCAGGTCTCGGAGGTCCTGAGGGTTGAGTCGGGCCAGTCGGACCCGGGCCAACCACAGCAGTGGACTGTGAGTCCTGCTGCTTCCGAACACAAACAGCAGCTGCTGGCAGAAGACCAGGACCCGCCAGGCCGCACCCACGTACGGGTACGCAGCCACGGAGGTGCGGTACAGCTTCTGGGAGGTGCTCTGGGCCAGGCGGATGGAGAAGTCCTCCTCGTCCCTCTGCTGGGCCAACGAGGCCTCCAGCTTGGCCTGAAGGTACGGAACCAGGCACAGAAGAAGAAGAGAGCGCCAGTGGGAGGTTCTACGCAGACCCGCAGGAACTGTACCAGATCCTGGAATCCTCTTAAGGCCATAGAAGTTTTCAGAGAAGGAAGCGCTAAAGTGGGACAGGAAGTGGTTCTGCAGGAGGAGGTCCAGCAGCAGGTAGAGTTCATCGAAGCGCCGCCACAGGAAACCGAACCGGGACGGGTTGGACTCAGCCAGAACCTGAGGGAGAGCAGAACAGGGGGTTCACCTTTATTTAACGACAAAGGTGTGGAACATTTAGGAACATTTGAAAAAGCAGAACAAACGTTTGATCTGTATAAATTTTTTTTTTAATACTTTTAGAATGAAACCATGTGTAAAAGTAGAGAAGAAAGAAAGAACTAATGAAGAGAAAAAATACAGGAACTAAATGAGTGGACGATTAATGGAAGGAGATTCTCCTTCAAAGAATACTCTCCCCACACACCGTACCTTAACAGCGTGTCTCAGTGCAGGTTTCACTGCCTCCATCAGAGACTCCTGGGCCAAAACCTCAAATATGGACGGCAGCTCGTCTGCACTGGAGGAGGTCAGGTGAGCGCCGGCCTCCGCCATGATGCCTTCACTGACAATATAAGATTTTAACAGGTTAACCTGGAATAACCCGGGTTAGCCCAGGTTTATCAGGACTAATGAAGAGTACAATTACATGTAAACACGTGAAAACTAAATAAAGGATAAATTAGCAGAACTTTAATCAGAGGTTAATCAGTTTCATTTGGTTAGTTTTAAGTTCAGTTGTGTTTACTTTGTGTTACATAGAACTGGTTCTATAGAGAATTAATTAGATCCAGCAATCATGGTTCAGTTTTATGAAAATCCAGAAGAAGAAAAAAATGTTGTTTTTTTCTTTCAGTTCTACAGTGTGTTCCAGTATTTTCTTAACAGGTGTGCTGTTAGTGGAGTTATCGTCCTGGTTTATGGTAAAGAAGAATAAAATACCCTTTAGTTTAGTCATTTTTACAACATACTAATTTTTTTCAGTTTCAGTTTTTCCTCATAATTCCTGAAAAACTCAGACTAAAACTAAACGGAAACAAAATAAACTATAAATTAAAAAATTGTTAAGAGCAATTCCAGTGTTATGAATGTGACATTTGAACTCAAAATGGCAACTAATGACCCAGTTCCTTTTTATTCTCTCCCATTATCTAAGTAGGTGTTGCATATTTTAAGGGCATCCCATATTGGAGAAGTGATGGGGGGAAAATTATCATAGTACATTTAGAGCACAAGAAAATTGCAAAAAAGACATGCGTTATGGATGTGACAGGAAAACAACTTTTCCGAGGTGACTACATATTTTCATGGAACTGTGTGAACTAGTCAATCTAATATCAAAATGTAGATATCCATTTGATAAAGAGGTCCAAGTTGAACATAAAAACAAATCTGTTTTAAATATTTTTTATTTCATGCAGTCTTGGAAGGAAAAATCAGTGTTATGGATCTGACATGTTAGAAACACACAAGGTATCTGTTCTGGAAATCGAGAATTGAACCATCATAAGCCTTTATTCAGACAAAAAGACTCTGAATACTAGGTAACACTTCCTTTAAGTTCTTAAATCAGATTTAGGATGGCTGCTCTTTTGCTGTTTTATTGATGTCAGCATAAATTTCTGCTGTAGCGGTTTCATTTTATTTCAACAAATTGAAAACAATTAAAGCCAATTTGCTTTATTCACAATTTATGAAAAAATGGTTAAACGTATTTACCTCTGTAAAATATAGGCCTACTTTATTTTTTGAGGGTGAGGTTGACATTTACCTGGAATTGCCCTTAAATAACTGTGGTTATTATTTTAGATTTCCAGAGGCTTTTCAGAACAGAACATTTGGCCGAAACTAAAACAAATTATTTTTTAATTTCTTGGACCAAACTCTGAATGAGACCCAATAACCCTGGCTCGGTCGAAACCATCAGTAACAGTTACGGACAGGTAGTCTGAGTTCATAAAAATAAAACTAACAGTGACATATGTTTAAATGTCAGTGAATTCATTTCCTGTGGACACAAACAGACACTTTATGGGCCATTCTCCTACCTTTGTGTGTTTCCTATTGGCTGTAACCGAACACAAACTCCACCGGAAGTGTCACAAAGTCAGTGAAAAGTACAGAATAAATTTCACAAAGTCAATGAAAGCCACACAATACCAGACAAATCTGAGCTAAAAGTGTCATGTTTGTTGCCTTCCCCTATCAGTCCAGTATTGTGGAACATACACTTCCGGTTTACTCTTCTTCTTCTTTGATTTTGGTTGGCAAACTTCCGGTTTCCTCTTACCGAATTGTGTTCAATGGCAGAGACAAAACGTGCCATAAAGGAGCAGCTCCCCCTGGTGGAGGAGGACGAACACGACAATAGTTCTTCCACATCCGGGCTACAAATTGAGCTTTTAATGTATTTATTACATTTTAACTGTATTTATCGTGTCGTATTTATTATTATTATTATTATTATTATTATTATTATTATTATTATTATTATTATTATTATTATTATTATATTTACTTATGTATTTATTAACTTATTTACTTACCATTAACTTATTTATTTACTTATTTGTTTTCTTATATACTTTGGATCCAGCTCCCTTTTGTGTTTATGAATGCAAATAATCTGGAACCATTTTACTATAAAATCAATGGAAGGTAAAAGACCTGGTTTTGAAGACAGAACTGATACATAGAACCATTTATAATATACTATTTCTATCACTACAATTTCTACTTCTACTACTAATATACTACTAATAATAAAAATTAAAATTAAAGCTGCAAGCAGCATTGGTTGAAATGCATCTGGCCATGTTCTGCCTCCCATGCCACCACACGTTACCCATCACGACCCCTTCTACCAGTTGTTAGGTTTTTATTTTATTTCATTTTATTTTAATTTATTTATTTTCGATTTGACATGTTTTGGAATTTATAGTCAGGCTTTTATTTTGAAAATCCTACCCTGTGCGCGTGTGTGTGTGTGTGTG
>JAPTYR010000029.1:39121068-39135464 GCA_029814505.1 Siphamia roseigaster | reverse complement strand
TGAAATGTCCGTCAGTAATAACAGTCCGGGTGAAACATAGCCATATAGTGTACAAACATACCGTAGATTTTGCTTTCCTACATATTTTATAAATGTTAAAATGTTCATATAATTATATGTTAATGTAAACAGTGATGCATTTGAAATTATCGTCACGTGACAATTATTAAACGAGGCATCAAGGCAAAAAATTTGCCTCGACTATTTTTTGTACTCGAATACTCGAGTAATCGTTGCAGCCCTAAAGGGGATATAAAAGGGTTTGAACTCTGACAATGTGGAAACATCTCGTAAAAGCCTTATTTTATATGAAGTAAATACATGAAAACCCTTTTAAGCATACAGTATGTAATAGGGGCGAATTAGCTAAGATGTGCTTGCACCAAATTTCCTTATTTTCTCATTCAATCTTCATAACTTCACTTCTCTGGTTTTGCTCCAAACGGATCATCACATGAATTTAGTAGAGTATTTCCTTTGTCAATCTGAGAATTTTTCCCCCCGCATTTCTCTATTTATACGCAACCTACACACGTCAAACTGCCGAAATCTCCATTTTGGCAGGAGTTAATACAAACCTTCTACTGTGCATGTGCCCGTCGCAGCGCAAGGAGTACAATTTAAACCCAAAATAAATCTCGATATAAACAATATAGTCTTTTAGTACATCAAGTATGGGGGGAAAAAATCTCGATATATTTCAAAATTTCGAGATACTGCCTTGGCCTCGGTCCAAATACACAAGTAAATGACGAGAAAAGTGGGTTTAGGAAAATATGACTATCAGTAGCTATCAGTAGCCACAGTTCATCCTAGCAAAATTTCATGCCAAAAATAAATGACGATAATAATAATAAAAATAATAATTAATAAACAAAAACATCTATATGAAAGTCAGGGGTAGACGGAGAACATAAAGCCTGTGGCTGGAGCTGCTGTGGAGGCGCCTGAAACTAAAAGGGCCACACAAATGCTTTAAATCCACGGGAACTGACAAACACAAGTCGCCATTGTCACGGCATTGGGTGCTGCTAAGAGGCGGCGCAGCTCATAGGACGCTAATCCTTCCTGACTGGCCGTGTTTACATTTCACCTCAGATCACCCCTCTGTTCTCCTCAGCTCTCCTTGTGCTGCTGCCGTCCACATTTTAAAAAAAGCAGTCGTCTGCCATGGCCACAAACTGCGACGCTGCTGCACATTAGGCACTCCATAAAAACACAAATGAGCTCAGTTCTTAGAACACACAGTCAATAATATATAAGAGCATTCAGTAAAAGATCAACCGTGCCACTTTAGGAAATGAGAACATAGATTTAAAAACTTGTTTTACATTATTCTCTCTATTCAATATTTCCTAAGTAATTTATTATAACTAATTATAATATCATCCTCTGCAATTCGCATTATTACATTAAAATCATGCATTTTTCTATTTAATTCACAGATTATGTAGATGTTCCTTAAAGCTCAAAGTAAATTTACAATGGATTTTCTTACATGTAAACTGAAGGAAAAGTGACTTTTTCAGCCAAATGTATCCGTAGCAGAACATACACCAATTGTCTACAACCTTGTTTTATTAATATTTATACATTTTATTGATTATTTTACTTGTTTTTAATCACAGTGTTGCCTATTTTATTATTTTTCCTCTATTTTGTTCAGGTTATGGCTTGATTTGTTCATATTACTTATCACTCTGTTGATTTATTATTCATTTGTGTACATTTTATTAACTAATGTGGCTGTTGTTAATGTTGTCAACCATTTTATTGTTTTCTTCATTTTGTTCAGTTTGTAGCTTTTTTAGTTAATATTACTTATCATTCTGTTGATTTATTAGTGACTTGTCTCCATTTTATTCAATACTTTGGCTGTTTTAGTTCGTTTTGTTGCCTGTTTCTATCATATAAAACAAAAGACTAGATTCATTATGAAAAAAAGCAGGTTGCCAAAATAGGTCTAGGGTTTATATTTGTGTGAACACTGGCACAAACAACTGTGTTTTATTGCCCCATCAGTAGCAGTTATTTATGTTGACTTTGAAAATAAAATAGTAACCACTTATGCTGCCATTAAAACAATGTCCATTTTCTGGCCAAAACAACACCCTCAGTGCACAATAGTCCTGTCAAACATGTTCCTCAAGTTGAGTAATGGGTTTAGTTACAACACAAAAATGCTCATATGTTCAAACCTCCAGATTGCGACCATTTTGGTCGCAAATCCGACTAAAAAAATGGATGTGCGCCTAAATTCTGTCCAATAGTCGCACCAGGTGCGACTAACTAAAACAGCCGTTCACATGCAAAGAAATATTAGTTATGTGGTGTCTGTGGCGCGCCTGCTGCTCATACCCTTATTTGGAAGACGCAATGATGTGTCTAGACGTTAGATCAGCTGACCTCTTACAGCTCAACGTTCTTTGGCGCCAACTTCCAGTTAGATGCAGAGAACATGAAGCGGACATTAGCGGATTTTTTTTCAAAACCTCGAACGACCAAAGTTAGTGAAAATGAAATTGTCTCTGGAACGAGTGAGCTGTCAACATGCGTGGACACACCTGAACCTGGGACAAGTAGTGGACAGTCGGATTTGTGCAGTGCCCTTGATGTGGAGAGCAGCGCGGTGCAGAGGTCAGACGATGCACAGGTGGTTGTATTTATTCTGCCTTTCTCACCCTTCATAGGCTAACCAACACCTGCGTAAGCCGGTTCAGCCGGTGCAGTGGCACCGGGGCCCGTCACAACTTCTTTGCGCTCCAATGCGCGCTCACGCTCAAATAGCGCAGCATTTTTCAGACACACAAACAGAATCCAACTGGACTACAGACTCACACTGTACTACACACTAATCACACACTAAAAACTCGGTAAATATGCACAAACATCTGAAATCTTGACGTTCGGTAATACTATTACTGTCTCTTTTCCGTCACCGTCACATCTGTAATTACATGAGTCCACATTAACACTATGTCCAGAACAGGATGGACATCTGTGATTGATCCATGTGATGAACTTTTCACCAATAGAAGAATTGTGATATGTTTTCATTTCTACAATCACTTCCTGATTGAAAGAAATTCCCCTAGAAGCCCGTTTTTACCGTCTCTATGTTCACCGAACACACACCAAACAATGATACTGTCACCAAAAAATGCAGGTTTTTATAGTGTCTCATAACTTTGGTTTTATATTTGCTTTGAACTCGATTTACTTCCCAGGATTAGTTTGACGTCTTCACTGTTCCCATTCATTGAAACTGAGCTTCAGTTAGGCTCCTCTGCAAACTAAAGTGCGCATGTCACCAGGACGCGTTCAGGGACATTAAGTTAAATCCTCCCTTAAGTGTCACTATGACCACTAAGAAAGGCAGAATATATAATAATAAATTCAAAAATAATAATAATGTTGCATTATTCCATATTATATTTCCTTGTGCGCCTATGCGTTTGGCTAGTGCGACTAAAAATTTGCTTGGTGCGCCTAAACTTTTATGGTCGGGCGCACCGTGCGCCTGGATGAAAAAGTTAACCTGGAGGGTTGTATAACCTGTCAGAATGATGGACATTCTTTACACACCTCTTGAAAAAAATCATCAGTGACGGAATATTTTTAGTTAACATAAACTCTGCTCCCAATAACCAATAGCATTCGGGCATCCAAGTTGCCAGTTCCCACTGAGGTGCATCTGAAAAATTCCTGATCACGTGTCTGACATTACTAAACCTAAAAGGCTTCTTATTAGGGATGTAAACAATTAATTGACTGTCGATTAATTGTGAATAAGAATTTGCTCGATTAAATTCCATAAATTGTTGGTTAACTGTCCTTGACTCTCCAGTGCACAATCTGTTTAACGATCTGTCTTTGTCTCACTTCTCTGAGTACCATTCCCTGATCAATATCTGACAGTCCTCCTTATTTCACCCTGGTGTAGTTATTGTTGTAATCATTCAGGTTTACCACATAGTTTGGGTTGAGACCATATGGAATACGTCAGCAACATGTATTTTTGATGACAATAAGATGCTTTGATGTAATTAACCAGGTTAATCCAATAGTGCCTATTGTGATGGAACACAAAGTTCATTGTTTAGCTTTATAGCATGGTTCAGTATGTTTACATCATAGCAGTTGCTGATATACCTGTAGTAGGGGTGGGCGATATGGCAAAAAAAAGCAAGATTTTTAAAAATAAAATCACGATTTTGATTTTTATCACAATCTTCAATTGAAAAAAGGAAAAACTGACATTTTAGGCCTAAGAACCTTTCTAAACAGATTTCAAAGACCAGTCTGATAAAGTAAACAACAGCAATAATAAAGTAAACAGCAACACTGATAACATAAACAACAACTCTGATAACGTAAACAACAACAACACTGAAAGTGCTTTTTTGGAAAATAAAGTAAAATATGGTGACATTACTGATCATGTTCAGCACTCATTTTAACATGATTTACACATATCAAAACACTAACTAGATTATTGCAAAGGGTCATATGAAAATGCAAACTAAAGGGATTGTGGTTCTCTTTTAGTGCAACAGTTTTTAACAAAAAAGGAGCAGTTGATGAGGAGCAGTTGTATATAGACTGCCATTTGGCAGTCTTTATAATGCCTTGAAGAGGAGTTGTAAAGGTGGTCGTACTTGCGTATCTCCTTGATAATTCTTTCTTTGGCTTGGTTCATTTTGTAGGTTCGTAGGAAATTGTAAAAATGGTAGGGTTGTTGCACTGTTGCCCAGAGAAGGGGCTGAATCGGAAATTAGGTTCAGAGTGATTCAATCACAGTCCTTGGCCTTCACGTCATGACGTGTCGACATGACGAGTAGTCAGGATTTTTTTTGGAGGTACAAGTAAGGCTACAGGGCTCTTTGTAGTTCTGTGGAAACTCTGCCCCAGACTGTTGCCGTCACCTTGTCACCGTCAGTTTTGATTTATAGCTCTGCGACGAGGTCAATGTGCCCCAGAGTAATTCACTGCCACAGTGCTACAGAGCACTGAGTCGCAAAATTGCATGAAGTTGTTGATGGAAGGGTTTATCTTCCAGTTCATGTGGAGATGAAGGTCATTTTACCATAGGGAGAGAGAACGTTGACTGAATTGGAGATAATGGATATTGAGCAGCACATGCTTGTGCTACAAATGTTAGCCTCTTCAAGGCTTTAAAAGTGGCGGTGGTCGACAACAAAAGACAGCAGGAAAGCAAAGCACCGGAACTGCTTGTGTAGCTGATGTAGAAAGGACCAATCACAGCCCTTTAGTCCTGTCACTTTGTGGTGTGTGTCGGCGTGACGCAGTTAGAAAATTTGGGAGGTGCACGTTGGTCGATGCACACGCTCTGTGTAGGGGTTTCGAGGCAATGCAGAGCCTCTGCGTCGTGAAACAGACACTTTTCCACAGAAATATAAATTGGCCTTAAGCCTAGTTTATGCTTCTGCGTCACGGCAATGCCAGAGCTATGGTGAAGACCCTATGCCATCATTGAGCTTTTGAAGTTCTGCGCCGAGGGAACGCGTTGCTCTGCAATTCACCGCCAAGCCACTAGAGGATTGTGGCTGTCTCTTTGTATGGGGGACTCTTGTCAAATGCCTGTGTTTTCTTCTGGTCAGACAGCAACAACTGTACCTGAGATGGAGCGGTTGGTTTTGGAGATGGAGCTCATTGATATTGTGCAACAGATGTAAAGGTGGTCGTACTTGCGTATTCCTCGATAATTCTCTTTGGCTTTGTCCGTTTCGTAGGTTTGGAAGACATAAAATGGCAGGGTTTATGCGCTGTTGCCCAGAGAAGCAAGTGAACTGGAAATAATGTTCAGAGTGGACCATAGTCTTCAACATTCATGTCACGGTGCATCAACACAACATGTAGTTAGGATTTTTTTGTTGGTGCATGTCAGGCTACAATGTTTGGGGTCTGCGTTGATGGCGTAGCTACAGCGTCACTGCGATGCAAAAAGCATAAACTTGGCTTTACTGTGTAGGGGTCTGTGTCAATGGCATAGCTATGGCATCGCCACGACACAGAAGCATAAACTAGGCTTTAAGGCACAAGAGATGACAGAATAAGAGATAAGAATGTCATGCCATGTATTTGCAATGATTGACAGCAGCAGCATCTGACCAATCAGCGAGGCAGTTGGATGAGGAGGAGAAATGGTTCTAAAT
Source organism: Siphamia roseigaster (assembly GCA_029814505.1). Taxonomy (NCBI): domain Eukaryota; kingdom Metazoa; phylum Chordata; class Actinopteri; order Kurtiformes; family Apogonidae; genus Siphamia; species Siphamia roseigaster. The sequence goes on along the minus strand of JAPTYR010000029.1, from coordinate 39,129,288 downwards.
GACAGAATTATTCTGGAGAATGAAAAGGAAAAAAATCCAAACGAGGAGGCTTGTACTTCATTTGAAGGTGAGTATGTTGTTGAAGTAAAGAAGAAAAAACTCGGTGGCCTGATTTCCAGGAGCCATTGGACCCGTTTCCAGCTCCCTCTCCTCCGTGTGGAGGTCCAGGAGCCGCCAGACCTGGTTCTGGCTCCTGTCTCCTCAGTGCCGATGGTCCAGGTGCTGTCGGACCCAGTTCCGGCTATGTGTTCAGTTGGTCAGCGCTTACTCTCTCCGTTCCCCAGTCTGCCTGTTCCACATCCCACTCCATGTGGGGACTAGGGCTGCCACGATTAGTTGACTAATCACGATTATGTCGACTATTAAAATCTTCAACAACACATTTAATAGTCGATGCATCGTTTTTTGTTTAATTTTTGTTTTCTTCTCAAAACTGCTGCAGCACATACACTCCCGCTTTTGCCTTTCTGTCCTTGGCACACATGCACAGTAGTGGTCATCGGGGTCAGCCGTGGTGTCACCGGAGGTTATACCTGACAGGCTCCAGTATTATGGCTACCCGGTGGCAACAGAGCTCAAAAGTGTGGGAGCATTTTAGGAAAACAAAAGAGACAAGTGTTCAATGCAATATCTGCAAGACAGAACTTTCCTTCCACGGCAGCACAAATGCACGAGCACCTGAAAAGGAAGCACGTTGTGGTTTGTGACGGCGATGAAAAGGGACCGTTGTCTCGGTAAGCTAACTGGCTAATTAGCTGCCAATATTAATGTAAATAGCTGTAAACGTTAACATCAGCGATGATGATTTGATGCATCAGCCGCCCTTAGCACACATATTTCATGCGTTTTCTTGAAGTGTTTGTTACTAACAAGTACATTTCATTAAAGTTTGATGAACTATTATCTTGTCTTCGTTTTTAGTTATCATATACCTTACACAATTCAAGCTGAAAACTAATAATAGTTATATAAGCGCAGCTTCACGCTGGTGCGGTAAGCTTAATGTTTTACATTAAATTTACGTCTGATCCGATTAGCAGACGATCAAAATAATCATTTGTGGCAGCCCTATTGGACTGGTTTACACAGGATTCCAGTTGTTAATACAAATGGATCTATTTAGTTTGATGGTCAGTCCATGATTATTGGACTGGTTTACAAAGGATTTCAGTTGCTCATGTTGCCAAAGTTCTGACCAGGAAGGAACTTGTCACTCATTGACTGTCGTGGAAATACATTTTTTTTAATTTAATTTTGGCTCTCGGATTTATTTTTATTCAGGTACGTGTCGGGTGTGGGTTGAAGTATGACGGGTACGGGCGAGTGTGGTTTGTGAAAATCAGACCGATGCAGAACTCTGCTTTGACGCTCTATCACAGAATTAGATGTGGCCACTTTAGCCGCTTTCTCATGGGTGGTGGTCACATATATCAAAAAATAGAACTTACTCAACTCCTGTATAAAATTCACTTTCAACCAAAGGAAGAATTCTGCCTTCCTTGGAAATCGAGACCAAACCCTTTTGGAAATCCTCACCTGGAGCGGCTGCCAGAGTAGGACCTCCGTCTGCGTGGACGATCCTCCACCAGACGGATCTTCCTCCCATTGATGTCTGTGCCGTCCAGCTTGTCAAGGGCCCTCTTCATGTCCGAGTGACTCCGGAACTCAATAACTCCCTCATTGGCGTGCTCCTTGTGAGCATCTGCATAGGTCACCTCTCCTGCCTGGCGCATGAAGTCCTACAACAAAGACATAACGATGTTTTTAAATGTTCAACACAAATCTTCAGTTAAAAGACAACATGTTGTAAAGCTCATTCCCACAAATTGATTGTACGGCGTACTTCTAGTGCTAAGACGCCTACCTTCAGATCCTGCCAGCTGCAGCGGCTGGACAAGTTCTCCACTATGAGGCGGTACTCTGTACGGACTGGGGGTCCATACTTATCTCTGCCAGAACGGCTCCGGCTGCTGTATCCACTACCTTTAGAAAACAAAGAGGGCATGGGCAAAATCAGAGACAAAAATGGACACGCTGTACATAACTACTGGCTTGGATCATCAAATCAACTCAAGGCTGAGAACTAAAAGCCCAAGGTGGCATAATACTGAATTTAATAAATGAAAGAGTCCTTCTGATCCCATATTCAAGCACAAGGCTTCATGTAAGTCATCTACAAGCCTCTGCATGGGCTCTTAAGTTTGTATTGTTCAGCATTTGTAGTTCTCTGCCGCAAAGAACACCACTGTATCTGTTTCCAGCAATACAAAGCCTTTCTTACTCCTGTACATCACACTGTGATGCTTTAGCTGCATAAACAAATGGACAGTGATGTTCTTTCAAGACTTCTGAACCCTGTAACACAAACAGAAAGGAGGCATCCACATCGGTTCCAGTCAAGGACACTCTTTGACCAATTTAATTTACTCTTGTGTAAAAGTGACACATACACCAATCTTTGTTTAAGGCTGGATGTCAGTCTGCAATTTTGTTTTCCAGTTTTCTCACTTACAACATTTGTTTTGATTGTAAGCTGATTACTAGAGCCGCTCCACTTATGTTTGCTGTCAACATAGAAACCAATGGCAATCCTCACCATCGCCCCTGGTCTATTGGCAAAAGGCTGCTGTCATCATGGCTTCCGGTTAGGTCAGCCAAGGATCAAGGGGGGGACAAAGGTCACACACACATTGTAAGGTGAAAGCCAAGGCCAAACGGGACAGGCAGTCATCTTAGCCAGTCATCTTTAGCCTCAATGGACTCAGCCTCAGCCCGCAACTGGACTCTTTCAAATTGAAACATCAAGGACTTTTGTTAATGTTGAATATAGAAATGTAGACCAAAGATAAAGTAAAAATACACAGTTCACATGAAAATGTTGGGCTACTTCTAATAACTAAGCTATAACTGCAGTAGCTACATTTTGGGAGGTTGTTTGTGGTTGATTTAAGATGAAAACAAAGCTTGGGAATTCAAATCTTTAAACACATGAAATTTACTTAATGAGGGCCAACTTCATAATGACAGATAATTTCTGAAAACATTTCACTACAGTTAGAGCTTGTGTTGTTTGAGGGGTGTGTCTTGCAGATAGCTGTTTTTTTTCCCCCCAAAATTGATTAATAAAAGGAGAAAAAAAAAGGAAAACCCACAGTGAGCAAAAAAAGTGCAATTTGTAAACCCTTGAAGACTAAGTGAGACCAGCAGGATGGGCTCTAACAAAAACAATGCTAAAACTGGATGAAAGAAATAAGGTTCAACTACATCAGCTAAATACATCTTATCTAGTCATGTTATAAACAGCTGAGTAAACTGTTAAACTGCATATATAATAGCATAATTACTTATTCATTTTATTAATCTACAAAGTAGCATGCATTCTGCAGTCTACTACATATGCTGTGATTATCATTAACTAAAAACTGGCAATGAAACTAACACTACAGGAGTAACAGCACTGATGAAACTGTGTAGTTGTCTTTAAGGTGCTGAATCGAGCGTTTTAACATTAACAATTTCACAGCTTTGTGTGCAGTCCACATCGACACCTCACCCCAGGGGGAAGGGGAACAGAGGATATCTTGTAATAGACTGCACTTACTGCGCCCACCACCCCAGTAACCCCCACCGTAGCCATCTCGGTCTCGCCGTGGTCCCCGGGCATGTTCGACTATCACCCGCTCTCCGCACAAATCCTTCCCATTCAATTCGTACACGGCGTCATCGGCATCTCGATTATCCTCGAACTCAACGAATCCATACCTAGGGGGAAAAAAAAAACCAAAACACAGTAAGAGGTTATAAGTTTAGAAGTTGCATAACATAAACAGATGTTAATGTGGGTATTGCTCAGGGGTATTCAACTCTGGTCCTCAAGCTCCAGTATCCTGCATGTTTTAGATGTTTCACTCTTCCAACACACCTGATTCAGGTAACCCTTTAACTCCTTAAACTGGTTTCCGTTATTTGTTTTTTTTCCACTGTGTTTTTCCTGAGTTTTGTTCATGGAACAGGTGTCAAAAAGCAACTGATTTACAAAAAGACAAATACAACTACTGGAACCAAATTACAATACAACTAATTTTGTTGCAACTTGTTTAGGATTTTTTTTTTTGCAAACTTCTCCATATCATTTATTGTTCTCTAAATATTTATTAGTTTATTCATTTTATTTTTTCTTCACTTTTGTTCCATTTGTGTCTTACTTATTTTGTTGGTTTATTATTCATTTTTGTTTGCTTTATTGACCACTTTGAATGTTTTTGTTCATTTTGTCGCTTATTTTACTTTTTTTGTTTTAAACACTGTGGAACTGCTTGTCTACGGAGTTAAAAAGTTAATTATCAGCTGGCTCATCATGCTCTGTAGAAGCCGGATAACGGGATGGATAAGACATCTACAAAAATTAAATATACTTTAATTTAGCAGACCCCTGTATTTTATTTTGTCTTGTCATGTGTTGTGTCGTTGTTTACTTAATATACAAAGCACAACTTACAATGCGAAAAAGTGTTGTATTTTTTAAACACTGAAAAAAACAACAGAATGGCTAGAAGGTGTGATTAAAAAGAGAAATATGTCAAACACACAGGATACCGGACCTCGAGGACCGGAGTTGAATACCCATAGATAGATGGTAAAGCGTTAGCCAGGCCCACTAGCATGAAGCTAAAGAGAACACAAAGACGCCATGTTGGCCATGCGACATTTGGCACATGGATGGGAATAAACTTAAAAGAACAAAAAACATAAGAAAAAAATGTTGTGAGAACGGTGAAAGTAAGATCACCGTGGGTTAAATAACTTCGCTTTCGTGTAAATACGTGCTTATTACAGAAAGAAACATTGCACGTTCGCTGACGTCGTTAGCAGAGCGTTGAGCGTCCATGCTAGCACGATGCTAACATTAGCTTCCCCGCGTAGGCTCTTTCCCTCCATGAAACCCACCCGTTCTTTAGGTCGATCTCCATCAGCTTCCCATATCCGCTGAAAAATCGCTGGATGTCCTTCTCGCGGACATGATAACTCAGTCGTCCAATATACACACGAGGCATTGTTTCCAGTCCAAAGTTGTCCTGGACTTCTTTCTCCTCTCTAGGCCTGCTAACGCGCTGGAAGCTCCGCCGCTGTGGTCGGAGTGGGAGGGACGGCGTCGCGTGAGGTTCAACAAGACGCGTGAGAATTGACCAATCAGCGGCAGGCTACGCACGTTTCCAGTGGCGAATTTCAAACTAAAAGTAATGTCGAGTTTTGAGGTGGAAAAATAAATAAATAAAAGCATGAACAGAAATTGTAAGATGGAAATAGTTGGACATTGATTGACTTAAAAAGTATTTATCAAAACAAGGTACTTTAACCCTTTACTCCAGTTCCACAGTTAAAAAAAAAGAATAAGCAAGAAAAATACACTCTAAGAAGTAATGTGTCATTTGTCCTACACATTTATTGTGTTAAGACCTTTTTAACACAAAATGTGTGGAAAATGACACAATATGTGTATTATTCAGATTTTTACTCTGATAAACTGTATATAAATAGATTCAAGACGGTGTGAGTTAACATGTAGTTTAATTGAAAGACATTTACACTGATCAAATGTCTACATTTAAAAAATACAACTGTATTCATGAGTTCTGTTGTATGCTGCGTGATGTGCATCATCATAAATAATAAATGGAAAATTTCTTAACGTCATTGTTTTCATTTTTGGATACTAGTAATAGTGAAACATAAAGTAGCCTTTTAATAAGCATAAATTACACATATTTGTGTTAAAAAACCTATTACACTTTACTCACACATAGTGTGTCAGAATGACCCATTTCTGTGTCAATATAGATGACACATCTAATGTGTTGGGTGCAAATCGACACAAAAAGTGTCGTCCCTGAGCACACACACAGATGTGTTGAAATTCTACACTATTTGTGTCATTTCTGACACATTACTTCTTAGAGTGTGCTAATTTTCATCTGCAGTTCTTTGTATTAGTCTTATATATTAATATGATGTATAAACATATGCATAAAAGACACATTTTTGGTCTGGAATGTTGGAACTTATAAAATAATTCATATTTCTTGCAATCTTTTTAAACAGATGATGCAATGAAAAGAACATCAGCCAAAGAATGGAAATTTTGTGAAAATAATTAGAAAATGTGTTATTTCTGTTTGTTCATATAAAATAACCACATTTATTTTATCTAATTGCAATACAGCAGTGAAGAAATAATAGTACAAAAAAAAAAATACTAATATCCTCCTGAGACCCAGGAACATGAAAGATTGGGATTTTTTTTTTAACCTTAAACAATTGTCTTGATTGGAAACTTCCTGACGCAACAGTTTTCTCAGATACATTTTTACAATTATTATTATTATTTCTTTCTTTATTTAAATGGAAGGTCCTTTGCAATCAGCAGCATTTTTTTGAAAAGTAAAACTCTCAAACTTTTGTCCCCTACAGAGGGAGAAAACTGCATTCCCAGGTCTCAGGAGGATAGAACGTGTAAATACTTGAAAACTGAACACTTGAAGTAATCACAATTTGTTCATTTCCATTTCTGGGCAAAATTAAAAAGAAAAACAATCTCTGCAACAGTAACTTTTTCCACCACAAAGCAGTTCCTACTACGTGATGATCTATACTTGCATCATCAATAACTGAAATGAATGTAAATGATGCAAAGACGAAGAAGAGTGGAATGATGACTTACCCAGGCCATGTTATGGGAAAACGTTCTGGGGTATAAAAATACCAGCTTTAGTTGACAGATCTTGGCCGTTGCATCGAAAGGCGTCTCAGATCATCAGACTACATCCACCGACAGGATGAGGCATGGTGAGTCCAGTGGACGGGGTCGGCAGCTTTTCTTCGAAGGAAGTCTGTGTGATTGTGGTGAGGGTCAGAGCTGTCAGTTGGTGGAGACGTTCAGAGAAGTGCAGCGAGAAACAGGAAGAACAGCGAGATGTGACTATTGGTGGCAACGTCAGCGCACAAGTTCCTCTGAATAACAGTTTCCAATAGTCGAGTTTCAACCACCTGCGATAACACTGTGGTTTCGACCCAGACTGGTGACATGCAACAGGGCGATGACTGGACTGTAACGGTGGAAGGTAATAAAGGACCCATTTTACAGAAAAAAAAAAAATCACGGGAGGGAATGTTTCTAGGACTAAAAAAAAAAGAGTTTGAGGTTCTTTATAGAAAAGGGATTTGTAAAGTAGATGACAAACAGGAAGTTTTTTTTTTTGTATATATTTATACATAACATTTATATATAACTGTCTATTGTGTATGTGAACTAAAGTTACATCATGAGTGGATGTAACCCAAACATATAAATTATTATTATTATTATTATTATTATTATTATATTTTAATTTTCTGAATGATGGCATTTCACATTTTGCCCAGGAACAACAGTTGAAAATAGCTATTTTTTATGCTAATACTGACACATTAACAAAAATATGCATTAATGTGTCCTGTCCCCTATAAATAAATACATTTTAAAAATTCCAAGGCACTGTCTTTAAACATGAAAATGTCTTTATTCTCACGGCATCATCATTTATAGAACTTTAATAAAAACATGAGAATAAAGGCATTTTATAACTTAAAAATAGTGCTTTGGAGTCGTCGTTTCGTTTATTATCGACTCATTTTGGATATTTATACAGCTGTGGAAAGAGACCAGTGACACCAAAATGATCACTTTCATTGATTTGACCGTTTATAGGTATGTGTTAGACTAAAATGAACATTTTTGTTTTGTTTGATCATGATTAATCAAAATTAATCCAAAGCAACCCTGTGATTAATCTGATTAAAAATGTAAATTATTTGACAGCCCTAATATAAAATCTTTATTTCATCCGGAAAAAAATGCTTCTTCATATTAAATCTCTTTTGCAGGAGAATTGAAGACAGCAGCAAAAGTTACAGAAAGAAGAAATAACACTTTACTCTTTCCTTTTGCTTTTATTTTTTTTACATCTTACTGTTTTTCCACATTCTCTACCAGTTCTTTATTATTATAATTCTAATTTACTATGTATAGTGTTTGGGATCAAAATCTCTCTCTCTCTCCCATAGTAATAATATCGTGTCTTTTTTGTTATTGTCTATTTATTGCACATGTACTATACATTTTAACATTTTATTGGGTCAGTTATTTGGTTCGACTTTTTTTTTTCCCACATATATATTTTTACT
>JAPTYR010000029.1:38715709-38728672 GCA_029814505.1 Siphamia roseigaster | reverse complement strand
ATGCGTCCTATCTCCCCACCCCCCACCCCCCTCTCTTTCTGTCTGTACATCCTTAATGCAGCTGAGCCCATCGGAGGGCACTTTCACACATGTTAAGTGGGGGGACATCTGGCCTTGTTAATTCAGTGCATGGTCATAAAGTGGAATGGCGGTCCCCACAGAGCCGCTTGAATCGCCTGCCCCGAACACCATCAGATGGAGCCCGTGTGTCCTCGCCGCCTTCCTGTCCTCCCTGTTGACTCTCCCCCTGACACCGCCGATCCTCTTCCGCCGTCCTGCTATGATTTTTAAACACACACGATGATGTCTGAGGGAGATAAAACGACAATGAAAGACACGGCTTCAGCCTCATTTTCCTCGTCTAATCACAACAAAGGAACCAGATACTCGATTCACGTATCAGCCCTCCAGCGTAGATTGGATATCAGCAGTCTTGTGTCCATTTTCTGTGTGCTTGATGATGAGTGGGCTGTCAGAGTCTATATTCCTGGATCCACCTTATGTCCCTGCAGCCCCAGCAGTGTTGCAAATAACCAAGCCACAGCAGCGGGGGAAGGAGGCATGCTGAGCATTCATATCCTATTTTAGCAAGTAAACATTTAATGTGTTTAAATGTATCACAGCTTTATTTATGCATAGAATCTGCTGTTAAGTCTGAATTATACATTAGTCCATGAATAATGCATCAGTGCCATTCCTTAATGATTACTTGCCAGGCAGCGAATGGTAATATTTGCTGATAAATTTGCCCATTGATCTCGCTTGTGTTTAACCAGGCTTGTAGAAATGATGTTTTTTCCATTTTTTTTTTTTTTGTTAGGGACTATTTTTTTTTGTCGAGGATGCAATCAAACGCAAGCTAATTGTGTGTTGTGCGTGGGTTTCTTTGCTCTTTCTTCCCTCTTTTTTTTTTTTTTAACTAAGATGTCTTTTAAAATTGATGGCTGCACCCCGAGGACATAAAATGCAGAATAGATGCACTCTGAATTTTCCAAGTATACTCCAGTTCGTAGTGGTGGTTGTATTTTTATGATCACTATTTTGCTATTTTCGCCAACATCTTGGTATGTTTCTTTTCCTCGCTTCTTCGAGGATGAGTTGTTTATCCTCAGACCTCAACAGATCAATGTCCAATTACAGTTTTGTCTTTGTTGGCTTGTAGCCATTGTGTGATCGAGTGTGTTTGAAGTACAGAGTCTAGACATTGTCTCGTGAGTTGGTGATTTTAGCCCATACTTGGTAAAGGTTGTCTTTTGATACTGCGTTTTTATTGGCACTAGTCTTAACAGCCGCACTGAGCCAGATTATTGGCACATTATCCCTATAATGCTGTGAGCCGAGCATTGCCTAAGCTTTGAAGCAGAGACTGTTATTGTGCAGATGTATTGCTTGTCCACACAATGAGAAAATATTGACTTGTTGTCACTCACTCATTTGATTAGTTGTGCGGGTGATTCTGCTTTTCATTTGTCACCCTGGCAACATAAATAGGAAAACACAGCAACACACTGGGTCGATGCAGTAATGAACCACTGGAGCACTGCAGACTTTTCACATCTGGAAAACCTCACTGTAAGCACGAATGAATGTCTTTATCACTCATAGTGTATCATTGCCACTTGTCAGCTCAGCTAGTATCCACAAAAAGCCAACATTTGACAGCTTTTCTCACTGCAGAATGTGCAGCAGCGTGGGAGTGATGTACTCTAACAATTCCACTTTGATTTTTACAGCTTAGTTGCTGGAGATTTATCTGTATATTTACAGCACTGGCGAGTTACAGCATTTTCTTTTGTCTGTAAGAAGAGCAGCTTAAATCAGTCTGCTGCTGCTGCTGTGTGTAAGCCAGGTCATAATGAGAGCACCTAATATTTAATCCAACAGGATTCATCAGTGGCCTTGTTCTTCCAAAAATAATGAGGTAGACAGTAAGGGCTGCCCCAGGCTGCATGTAGGGAGATGATCTCTGTGAACCGGCAAATCATTCCTGTTTTTTATGCTAAAAAGACAGGCTAATGACTATTCTTGATGTGTGTCAGTGCTTTAAGTTAACTAGCGTTAATTCACAGAAAGATCTAATGGGCTTGATTGTCAAGCTGTGTCAAGGCAGGCAGTTGAGAGCTTTGTGCACGGGTGGGGGGAGTGTAATTGTTTTTGCTGGCGGTGATTCTCTGTGGAAAGGATGACTGCACAATCCAGATATGTAAACAAGAAGGAAACTGAAAGGCAATATGTTGATACCTTGTCTGTTTCCTCTTCGTCAACGTAGGCTTTCAAATGAAATCTCTAAGCCCCGCCCCAAACATTCTTTAGCTTGGGCTTGGCAGTAATGGTTGCGTTACAAACCTGTATCTGCTCAACTAAGCATTTCAAACATGTAAATCATATGTGGAAAATGGAGATCTTGAGGAAATCATTAACTGTGACGGCACACAATAAAACAAAGAGAGGGAGAGTTAAAGACAACAGATGCTCAAAGGGTTTGAATCTGCTTATTGGAGCATGACACTTATTTAGCGTAGCGGAGAATCTCAGTGCCTTCATGGTAGACAATAATAATGCGTCTTGCCAACGCTCTGCCAGTCATCTGTTCTCTAGAGGCATTTGCAATATTCATTTAATGTTCATGCATTTATCCAAACCTCACAGTTCTTTGTTTGCTCGTGCCTGGTGTCATTTTAGCACTGAGGTTGCTCAATTGCCTGCACAAGACATCTTGTAATGTTTATCAGACTGGAGCAGGGTAGACTTCCACCTCTTATGTTACATAAATAACAAAGCAGTGCAGCCCGTGTGCTGGTGAAAGCGGAAGGTTGCATTGATGAAGTGAGCTCCTGCTATCGGTCTGATAAAGATCAACTTAAAACCTTACCAGGAAGCAGTCCAGTTTGCAAACACATGGTTTTCGGGGTTAGCGTTTGAGTCAGCGTTAGGGCAAGACTGGACATCTGTCTCCTAGTGATCTATAACGCCCACAATCCCTCCCACAGACTGTTGGCTTTGGCACTCAAGCAGTACACCGGTTGCTGTTGTACACTCAGCCACCCACAACAGTGGCTTATCTTGCTAGCATAACAAACAACCGGCTAACAAAGAGGATTGAAACCAACGGGAGACAGGCACACACACACACACACACGCACACACACACACACACACACACACACACACACAACAGAAGACCTTAAGAGCCCTGTGCCATCATAACTCCACTTCAAACTGGCCTTTTGTTCTGAGATTGTTGGAGAGGACATCATAGTAAGGTAGCAGCACATCTTTTCATCCTCAAACGCACTCACTCCCACTCACTCACTCTGCTGTCGGTAAAGGAGATCCTCTGCCTGATAAGGCTTCAGAGAAAGGTATTCCTCTGGGACTGTTGTTGAGGCATTTCTACAGTTCTGCCATGCGCTGATTAAAGGAACACTTGTAGATAATCCCTTTTAAAAATAGGTCTTTGTTGTGGCAGCGCTGGAATGAGGTGGGGTGCAAGGGGCAGAAAAGAAGAAGGAAAAAAGCCCCGGATTTGGATTTTTTAAAATGGTTATCACCTTAGTATGATGTGCCACTCTCCTTAGATAAATATTTAATGACAGGGAGGCTGAAATAGAGCTGTTACAGACTGCTGGTGAGAAATGGAGCTTCTATTTAGAGCCCATACTGTTCCATAAAGTCATGGCATTGGTAGACAGCCCAAGGTTATTAGTGTGGTATGAATAGTGTGTCTGTGGTGTGTCTATGCGTCGCCGAAGACTTCTCACTCTTTTTCTTGCTGCAGTGATATGAAGGAGAGCGAGGAATGTACTCGCTCACTCATGAATCCTTGATGGATTACGCGTGTGCAGCACTATAGTTAAGGCACGACAGCAGTACTGTTCAGGCACACTTAAGTTGAACTATTTCCACAAGGGAAACAGCTGTATATTTTTTGCCCTTTACTACCTTAGTTTTGCTCTGTTTCGTTTCACATGCTCCCTGCCCTCTGGGTTCTTGTTTGATGGCAGTCGTGTCATGCAAAATTGATTGCGAAGGCTTGCATCAATGCTTGCTGCGATGAAGTTATCACAGTGTAGACAGATTTCCTCAGATTGATTCTTTTGACTTCCAACGTGGATGGAAGTGGCGCATTGCAATTTACTGTTGTTACTGCAATTAAGTAGTTTTTTTTAGAATGTCTGTCTTGTGGTACATTTAAGGAACCAAACTAATGTCAAGTTAAAGAAAGGTGACTTTTTTTGTTAAGAGTGTAACCTTTGTTTGCTCCCTAAAGAAGTCTGCATTGGACCTGTGCAAACAAATTTGTCATTTACCCATAGCAGCAGCAGCAGCCAGTAACTTAATTTTATCCGTACAGGTTTTGTGTGCAGACTTGGCAGTCTAGCAAATGTTAGACAGTTTGGTTTACTCCACTTTTAACAGAAACATTACCGTTTTGCCTACTATTCGGGCTAATGCTATATTTATTTAATACCAAATGTAACCTTGGAAAAAGCATAAATGATGTACAATATTTGAATGCAACCAAAGTTAGTAAAGAAAGTAACTGAGTTGTGTGAATATAAAGTAATATTATGTTTACATGTTGAAAATAACCTTTCCGTCTATGTGCTTCTGAAACACAACACTGTTACACTTGTAGGCTTTTGGCCAAACTCTGAAATGAGGTCTGTATTGGGTGGTGCCCCTTTGCACACATTCATTTAAACACTGATTTAAGCCCGACTTAATTCATCCTGTTCGCTCATTACATGATAGCTGTGGCGAGAGGCAATTACTTTGAGTTTACAAGTACCTTACTTTCACTCACACTGTGGCTTTTTAAAAAGAAATTTCATTGGAGCTTCTGAGGTCCAGTGGCTTCCAATCAGTCCAGTGAGTGGCGTGCACCAACATCTTCCTTCTCTGTGTAGGAAATAGGTGGGTAAACACAGCAGAGTCCTTGAAGCACTTCCCATCCCTGCTATTGGATTACCAGCTGCCTTTCCGGGGCCTCATCTGCGCAGATGAGTGCCAAGATCAATGGAGCTCTTAGTGCAAAGCTAATTCGATCAAGACTGGCTTTGCTACTGCTGATCAGAGATTATTCTTTTCTGACGTGAAACAAAAACTTAATCAAGTCAAGCCTATGTCCAATAGCCTGTATTTTCAACCCGCTGCAACTCCCATAGACATCAATTAGGAGGCATTTCATATTCATTATTGAATTGTTGGGTTGGCGTGCTGAGAAGAGGTGTGGAGATAGGAGTAGTGAAGTGCTGCGTAAAGTGATCCGTCCAGTTTTGCTGAGAGTAGCAGGAATGCCGCCTTTTTCTCCAGCAGAGCAACTGGCATCATAAATAAGCTAAGAGTTTTTAGAGGGATGAGGTGTCTGGTGCTTTGACGGCGAGCAGAAAGAAAAGGGTTGAAGGGCATATTGACCCTCTTGTTCTGGAAAGCGAAAAGCAGACTCTTTAGTGGCCCTTGTTCCCCATTAATTATTGTTTGATGCTAATAAAGGAGGGGGGGATGGGGCATGTTATGAAACATAATTATTCATTGCAGCATTTTCCCTGGATGAGCCTCCTCCCCCCCACCTCCCCTTTTGCTTGGAGAGGAGGCTGCCAATGCTGTCAGTTGAGTACAGCAGGCAAAGATGTCCCCTCAGCCTTTTAAGGAGGGGACAGGAGGGAGCAGGGTGAAGGGCGCCATTTGCCCGAGTGATATATGAGGAGAGACAGCAATATATGTAAGGAGCTGCTGAAAGAAAGATAGAAGGTCAAGGCACATTACACTCCAGCCATTTATTGGCTGAGCACATAGTCTGACCCGGACTGCAAATACAGTTGCTCAGCAGCAGTAGCAGGTTTTTTTTTTTTTTTTGCGTTTATATATGTATGTGTGTGCGTGCATGCATGCGTGTGTGTCAATGGTCCACACATTTTAGATTGACACGTGTGTATACACATAGATGAATGCCGTACTGTAGCGAATATGCACTGAGTGGCTTTTTATAAGCTTACTGATGCAGTGGGAAGCTATTTTAACAAGCTCCACAAACCTGCCCTCCTAGATTTCCACTGAGAGACAGCGATGGCACATGCACAAGAGGCCCGTTTCCTATGCATGAACACAGCATATGGTGTGTTCGAACACAATGGAAGCAAAGGGATTAGTCAACAATTGTCTCTTCCCATTGTTGTAATTGAGTACATGTCCCTCGACTGTTACGTGACATTTGTGATTCGCAATAAAATGTCTCCAAACCAAAATCTTGAGTACGCGCATCAGAAATCTGTAACTTGATTCAGCTCGGCGTTCCGTTTTATGGAGCTGCTTGTCGATGGCATCTGAATTACTTTCACAGAGAACAGTATTTCTGCCATAATGCATATTCCTTGACTGCATTCCTGCTGTTTTGCGACACAGTAATCCAGTCGAGGAATCGTGTAATGATGTATTAAATATCAGTTTAGTTTATTCTGACGGGCGACCAGAATTTTAATTAATTATTAACTTAAACCAGTTCAGAAACCATTACATGTTACAAATCTGTCTATTTTTAATTGAATGCACTTGTGTTTCTACCTGGATTCATTGTTACTATAAACTAGAATTATTGGTATTTTTAGTTTCTTTCCTTTTTTTAATCCCATGGGAGTGGGTTGGACTCGTGACTAATGGCTAATTTTGTCGATTTCTTTTCAAGATATTTGTAGGAAATGCTAAATTATTTGTAACAGCAGCAACTTTTTCCCTACTGGAACACAAACCAAGGGGCAATGGTCTTCTTTAACACCAAAAAACACTACCTGATGTCCAACAATGTAGTGCTAACAGCTAATTTACCTTTTAGATGAGTCAGCTCACCAAATGTGAAGCGAATATATCGTTTCTGTCTTCTATTAACTGTCACATAGATCATTATTTGCAATACAGCTGGAAAAACGGCACCTACAGTGATACGTTTTATTTAATTGTTTTGATTAAGAGACCAATGCTGACAGAAATAACATTTAAGTGCTTTGAGGATGAATTGCAAACGAGTGTTTTTCTTGACTTTAAAGACTATTTGAATGCCACAGGCCTGAGTAGTATTTTCATTATCATTAATGGCCCAGTAACAGGAGGAGTAGACGTCGGCGAGGCTACCATGGTCAAAGCCTAACATTAACATTCCATGAATATCTGAGGCTTATTCACAGCAACTCAGCCACACAGCCTGCTCCGTTCACCTTTGGTTTACAAAGACCCCAGCCTGAGTTATGTTGTGTTGAGCGGTATTTTTAATGACGCTTTGTTGTTCCACAGTTCAGGATGCAATGTGTAATCCAATATATTGCAGTTGTGTCAGGGAAGATTAAAAAAAACTATGCAGCCTGTGTTTGCTCAGAGGCATTGCACACTATCAGTTCAGGATCAAGTCTCCATTTCATGCACGGGGTTGCATTAATCTGTGGATCACTCCCGTTCACTGCTTAGAATCCACAGTCTATTCATATATATTTTCCCAGAAGCAATTTTCTTCTTTAGATGCTGCTGAAGGTTTTTTTTTTTTTTTTGGAAAATAGTAGTCTTTTTGTGTCTGAGGTGTATTTTCGGGGTGTGTGCGTCGAGGTCCAAGTAGTAAACCACGCTGGTTTTACTCCTTCAGACTCTTTAAAATTAATTGTGTGCGTTTGTTGCCTACCTGTGTGTGTGTGGCCTGTGTGTTTGTGGCAGGGCGCAGTAAAATGCCACTGCTGTAAGAGGCCCAGTCCCAGCCACTGCATGTTTTATGAGCTGTCCTCAGAGGATATGGGAGCCCTGAGCTCAGATCCTTCTTGTTCCAGCAGCGTTTTCATCACTTTCTATCCACTTCCCCCACCAGCTTTTTCTTTTTTGTTTTCCCCCTTCTTTTTTTTTTCTGGATGAGAAAAAGGAAATGCGTCTAGAGTTAGGCAATATTTACAACACAGGCCTGTTTGTGGCTGTAGTTTAAAGAGCGTGGCTAGCTGCACAGAGGCCTCACAGACTCATGATTCATATTATTCTCCTCATGCGCACTGCAGAGGGTGCTTTCCCTTCTGTCTAGAATCACTGGCCTGCACGACTTGAGATGGTGGATGACAAGGCTGAACGCTACACTGAATATTCCACTCCCCTCGTCACCTCACCCGATGACTGCTCTCTAAAGCCGTCCTTTTCCTTGAACAAACAAATCTCCAAGTGTAGAGCGCTCGCTGACAGCGTCTATTTGCAGTGCTTGCACATCGACTTGTCAGTTATAACTCCAGTTGTGAACCTTTGGAAATTAGCATAGAGGGTAATAAACCAAAGGGGCGTCGCGCTTCAATGACACAGTGTTTGTTTTATTTATCTTTTCAAGAACAGTTAGTTACGATGGATGGTTTTGTGCTGGACGGTGTTGCTTGTTAGAATAATTACATAACGCCATTATCTTTATTGTTCCAGCTAAGCGAGAGTGATTTGCATAATCTGGAGAATCCTTTCCTCTTCACCTGTACGAAAATGGCCAAATGAAACTTTTTCATCGCTCTTCCGCCATTTCTGATCTGACCAGTGCTCCTTTAATGGTGTTATCCATTGTTTGTCTGCGCTTTTGCGGTGGAGAATTAACCCCAAACACCAACTCTGTACCTGGAGGCAATGTTCAACTCGCTATCTGTTGACAGAAACATCATGGTTTTAGTTGCGATGGACATGTTGTTCATTATTACTACAGTCGTTTGGCAGCATTTTCTATACTGAGGATTTTATTAATATCATATCTACCCTCTGCTGTTTTGTTCACGAAGTCTAACAGAGGAACATAATTGCATTTTGTGTTTATACATCTCATTATTTTGTGCCAATAAATGGACCTTTTCATTTCTTTTTTTTATAATGGTGGAACAAAATGAAGAGGCAAAAGTCAGTTAAAGTCTTGAATGTGATTATTTGACTGACTGTTAAACGTGGACTCAAGTTTCATGACTGTAGCAGCCATATCGTTGGGAGTTTGAGGAGAAAAGACGTTTGCATATGAAATAAAAGCCTTTCCTAATTAGAGGTAATACCACCCCGTGGTGTCTAGAGATGGAGGTGTTTTTTTGGCTCAGATCATTATTAAGTCTTTGAATGGAGTGATTGTCCTCCTCCCCCCCGACCATCTGCTCCAAGATAGAGCAGCGTTCGCCACCACATAGTTAAATAATTTAGGCGGAAAGAATGGTTTTGTGTACTGACCCTAATGGCTTTGTTTTTTGGAGCTGTTCTCGAAGACATCCTTCAGTGCCCCTGCCGGCCTCCGCTGTCAGTCTGAAACGTCCGAGCTGTCTTATCTGTCACTCTAATCTATTTATGTTAGTTTTCCCTCTGTGTTGGCACGTCGCTCTGTGTGGCATGGTGATTAGAGTCGCTGGAGGATGTAGGGCAGCCGTATGAATACATTTCCTCCTCTGCTACACTCATTTAGACTACCAGCCGGAGTTGAACTGACGGATAGGATTGTTAAGCTGATAGGCAGATCTGGGAGGAAGAGTGGGGATATTTGATTGCAGAATATCAGTGGAAGTGGTGCATGATTGAATACTCACATAATAAAATCTCAAGAGCCCTTTCTGTCTAAGAGGAGACAAAAATGAAGGTTGGAGTTATTTTTCTTTTACAGCAAATCGACTTACCTCGTATATCTGATTGGGAAAATGTCATGTAACTCCTTCCTTCTCACCCCTGCTGGAGCTCTTTTCCATTTTATGGAGATAAATGCTTGAAGATACATGCATATATATTTATATATAAAACAGATCTTTTTAACAGTCTCCTAGTCAAACCTGAATATGTCCCCAATGTGTATTTATGTCCTCGCTGACCCCAGCTTTACCTCTGGATACATTTCCATTACACCAAAAATATTGGATTTTCAGTGTCTCCTGGGAGGTGAAAGACACTAGAAATCTCTTTTTGAATCGGCCACGTTATTCACTCTGTGCAAAAAGAACTGGGCGATCTACAGGGAAACTCAATTAAGAGCCACATTCATGATAGCGCTGTCTGCTGGCACATACCGCACATTCTCCTGCTACTCTTATCAATGACACATTGGAAGAGGTCCTTTACTGGTCCGCTCACGATTACATTTTTCAAGAGTGGCTCATTTGGAGGGAAGGGGAAGGGTGACAATGGACAAGCCTGGCATTTCCCCGAGGAGCCGTGTCAAAACATGATGCCTTGTGAAGCAGTCAGAGCTGCTGAAAATGGCCTTCAGCTTTGCTCAGGCCAGACAAACGTGGCAGTCTGGGAAGGTAGTCTGTCTCAAAGTAGCTAGTATTAGGCTGTGAAATGAAGTCCTGCTCACAGACCCTCTATATAATGGACTTCTCGGGTTGAGGAGCGGCCCCCTCAGGGCCATTTCCAGCTCTCACGGAGAGCACACAAACAGGGACGAGAAGAGGATTTAGCCTTCTTTTTAGAGGTGGAGTAGAGGCTTAGATCCCTGCAGAGCACAGAGTCTGATCCCTCTGTCTGTAGTTGAAAGTATGTGTGGACTATTGGAAACAAAATATGTTTGACTTGGTTGGGTAGCAGTTTCTATTACAAAACCAAAGTATTGCATGTAATCATTAGCCCAGAGAGATTTTGTAAACTGTTGCGGTTAATCGTTTTAGACAGTGGTATTTTACAGTTGCGCACAGTGTCGTCGTGTATGAGAATCTGTTCCTTTGCAGCATTGCTTTGCTTTTTTTTTTTTTTTTTTTCTTACCAGGAGAGTCTCTAGGCAGGTTTTAAATGTTGATGTCGGAAAGCCCCAAGCTATCTTTTCTTGAGCGTGGCTTTTACCTACCAAACTAACCCCGGATGCAGACTAAAAATAGAGCTTTTGTGAGCACAGCTTTAGCAGAGGGGAGAAAAAAAAGATGTGGTTACTCATCAGTGAATTGAAAAACAAGTGGAGCAGACAAGTGTCTTTGCCCTGCCAATGTGAACTAAAACAGAGAGGGCCTCGGAGAATAAAACAAGCCATGATTTCAGCAGGTAAGACAAAACAGGCGGGGTGCAGAGACCACAGAGAATCCCTTATGAAGTGGCCTACCCTGTGCCTCCAGCTGAGCCCTTCATTGTGCTGTTGTTTCTTGGGGGGCTTGGATGGCAGCTTAGATTAGATCGCGCAGAGTAATGGATTGGAGCTGACGAAAAACCCACTGCAGCTCAACATCACCACAGCTAGGGATCCATGCACCGCTGAGGATCTGGCTGGTTTATTCGGATCAATTTGAGTTGCCCTCATTGTTAATAACCCTGTGTATATTCATGCTAACATTGTTCTCCTCTAATCTGTATTCATGCGAGTATTTCATTCAATCCCTCTGCAAAGCCGGCCCTAAATCCTTGCCAATCACATTTTGCTACTTCATAATTCTCCAATTGAATATGCCATGAATGACTTTGTACTCTCACTCCCAAAACTGAGTGGATCACTGTGCTGGGGTATATTGTTGCTAGGTTCTACTTTGCATTTAAATGTAGAAATATCTGGTTTCTTTTTTTTTTTTTTAATTTCTTCTGTAAAATGTGGTGTTGAATAAATGTCCAGATCTTTCATATTTCTAAACCAATATAATCAATTAAAATTTAGAGCAATGGGAAAAAAAAGCAGCCCTTGAGCTTGATCTAGCTGTATATGTACTGAAAGCAAAGCGTGATAATTTGAATGTTTATTCTTTGACAGGTTTTGTTTAAAACTGCAGATATGAGCATGGATTTAGGCAAATGTGGGAGTGATTGGAATGAATAAAACATGCCTTTAAAAAAAAAGCCTGTTTCTGCACACGGAGAGGGAGCAAAAGGGGAGGGGGAAAAAGAAAAGAAAGCTGTGTTTAGTAACGGAAACACGCTGTGTGGCCATTGTGGGGGATGATGTGTTAATCAAGCCACAAACTGTGTGGTTTTTCAGGCCAGAGGTCTCATTTAAACAGGCATCGAATAAGAGAAATGTATTTGAGCTGGTCCCTGCTGGCTGCTAGCCCTTGACTTCTTTGCAGTAATGTAAATGCTGGATTAGGTGCCGTTGGCTGGGACCCCCCCGAAACCCCTCTTCAGCCAGTGCCCCCTCCTTCTCTTTTCCATTAAGACAGCTGGTATCTTTCAAAGGGTCCTGGCCTAGTGATTGATGTGTAATAGCTCCGAGCTTCACCTGCCCCCTCACAACGTTATTCATGGACCAGGCAGCCAGCGCAGCTCTCTGCTAAGCACTTTGTTTCCCAGGTAGTGGGTGTTGAGCCTCCTCGCTTTCTAGATTTCTGTCTCGGTCTCACTTTCTCTTTCTGCTTCCCTCTTCCCTCTCAGCCGTCACTACATTATGATTTTTTATCGCCGTGGTGTTACTACTTCACTTCACACTGACTCATACGCTTTTTTTTTGCTCACTTAAGTTCTTCACCTTCGAATTGCTTTTAATTCTGCGTCAGACACCCAACTACTGCTGCTCAAGTGGACACTTAATCCTTTTTGTTACTATTAATATTCACCCGTAATTTTACCAAATTAACTATGACCACGCATGGCTTAAAGGTGCTATTTGTAATAGATCTAAAGCAACCAGCCGTTAAATCCCCCTAATATGTCCCAGATGCTCAGGAATAATGTTCATAGAACTGAACTCACCAACAACAACAGTACAGACAAACTATTGGCATTTTGAAAAATCTTTTGTGGATTGCAAATCATGTTGATGTTGTGAAATCATGTTTTGATCCTGAGGTTCCACCCACCGGCTTCTACCGATCATTGGCATCAGTAGAACCTCATCTACCAATCATTACTGCCAGTAGAAGCTCATCTACCAATCATTACCGTCAATAGAACATCATCTACCGATCATTACAGTCAATAGAACCTCATCTACCAATCATTACTGTCAGTAGAACCTCATCTACCAATCATTTCCGTCAGTAGAACCTCATCTACCAATCATTACCGTCAGTAGAACCTCATCTACCAATCATT
>JAPTYR010000029.1:37360362-37370762 GCA_029814505.1 Siphamia roseigaster | reverse complement strand
AAAAATCTTGAATTAAGGACAAAAAAATCTGCCAATGACAGAAGTGAAAATTAAAGGATTTCTTGAAATGAGATTTTCCAGATCTATTGTCTAAAAATCAGTTCTTATATCTGACTGAAAAGTTCCTCTTTAGGTGATTCTGTCTGATTTCAAGTGTGATGAGATATTTGGACTAGAAATAAGAATAATTCACATGCTGAGATTTAGATTTTTTTTCCCAGTGTGTCTTACAAAATACGTTCCCCGTAACTCCTGCTGGTGTTTTTTGCAATCAGTAATATAGAATTTTGTACTGTATTTCCTTTTTGTGGCTGCTTTGATGTAACATCAATTCTTAAGGGAAACTGGTAGTTACAGCTTGTATATAATACTAACTTTATGAGAGACTGAGGTGAATTTAGAAAAAAGCTAAGGTTATTTTGAAAATGGACGGTAGAGTGAGCCAGTATGAAAACATGTAGATCTGTGTTGAAGTTTTTTTTTCTGGAATATTCTGTGGCTCAGCAGCTCCTTTTTATAATCTAGAGGTTTGACAAATCAGTCCTTTATATAGTCGCACCTTTTTGTTTCATTGCAGGGCGTGTACCTAAATATTTTTAACAAATTATCTGAAATGACTTAGTTTTGAAGTGAAGAATCTTAGACGCCCTCAGTGCCATCAGGGTAACCCCTCATTTCCACCGCATCCGTTGCGTTACGTTATGGCCGCTTGCACCTGCAACAAATGCATGATACTAGAGCTGGGCGATATGGACCGAAAGTCATATCCTGATGTATTTAGGCTGAATATCGATACACAATATATATCCAGATATTTTTAGCGCAGTGAGAGCAAATGTTCAAAGTCAAAGTCAAATATGACATCTCACAAGTAGTTTTATTGACACCGTTTAAGTGAACATAAATACTGTATAACAACAGGAGTACCTTTTTATTTCTTAAATCAAAGCACCATAAAGTGCACATTTAAATAAAAAATATCTTAAATAAAAATAGCCTATGAAATAAAACAGGCCAATTTTTTTGGCTCCTTGGCCAGAGTAAGGATCACAGCACAAATCTGAACTACATCCATATGTGCCATATAGTCTAACTCCATATCTCATTAAAAATATATATATCTATATATACTTTATACAGACATCTCACCCAGCCCTATATCTTACCACTAATAACTTCATAAAAACCATCATTTCGATGACTTGATTAAATAAGAAAATGCATGAAATGTATCATACATATATATGGATATGTAAATAAAATCATTTCAAAGGGTGATTTGAGGTGATTAAAGGAGTTTTGAGAGGTTCTCCCTTCTAAGCTTGACATCTTACATTCTTTTTGGAGTACAGGTGGAAGAGCTCTGCCTGGCCTTAACAGATGAGAGCCGAAGAGTCTACTTGGCACGGCGGCTCACAAAATGCTTCATGCATGAACAAACAAATAAATGATCCAACCACCCGAAACCAAAAAGTACCCGGAAAGCATCACCTGTTACATATACTATATATGGCACCTATTAAATATCACCTGTGACTCCACTCGCTCAGTCTGTGTGTTTTAACTGTGCAAATAGTGAGTACAGTAAAGACTTCCTCCTTTTCCTTAACTTTGAAAACCTTGTAAGTAATGTGTCTCAGGTGAATGTCTGGGTGTGATGGGAGTGGGCCTCTTTCTGCTGGTTAACCAAGTGCTCCAAGAAAATCAGAAAAAAAAAAAAAAGATATGTATACATATTACAAGCACAAGAAAAAAAAAAGACTATCAACTGCAGCAGCACCCAAGGACGGCAACGCATCTGGCTAAATGAAGATAAATGCCTGTGGACCATTAGCAACAAGATAAGATCTTTAACAAGCCTTGTTTAAGAGTGTCTGAAGGCAAATTAATTCACAGTTACTCTGCCGGCAGACAGTGTGTTTTCGTGTAACACATGTATATTTATGATGGAATTAGTTTCAAAAGGAAGTCCCCAGAGGAGTGTTTTTGAGTGGAAACACTGGTACAGTGCAATTGATTTCACTCTATTTATGCACTTTCCCACTGGCAGTTCGTCTCACACAGGCAAGAAGGCGGTTTCTAATCTTCTATGTAGTATCCACTAATAAAGAGAACGATCAGTGAGTTAAGACAGCAGGGCAAACACAGTTAACAGGCAGATTTGTAATGATAATGGAGCAGAAATAGCCGAGGCTGTTTAACATCAGGGATGAATCATCCTGAGGCGAATCTATCCTTGAGTCAGACATTTAACACCAGTGGTAGAAAATGAGAACGCCTTTTGAAGAGTAGCAGAGCAAATAATAAAAAAGAAAGGAACTGCCCCGGTCTGTGAGCTCTGGAAATGTGCAGCATCAGCCTGTGCTGTGCAAGTGTGCGTGTGTGTGCGTGTGTGTGTGCGTGGACATGAGTCAGACATCTAAACTCAATTCCATAATGAGGTCCCCAGTTTAGGGACAGTATACGCAGTCTGCAAATTGAGCGGTTTCCAAACTACGAGAAATGTTTACTTAGCAGCTGAGGAAACAGAAGTCTCCATGTGTTTCGGGTTAAAGGCACATTTCCGCGTTGAGAGGTATAATTGCTAAGCGTGGCGCACTTTGAGCGGCATGGCGAGGCAAACCCCGAAAGCCACAAACGGTGAACGATAAGTAGCTGGCCAACTCCAACATGTGTTTCTCATCAGGCGTCCCGGACCTGAAAACAATTTCCCAATTTCCCTCATGGCCCGAGACAACAGAGGGCCTTGTGCCGACTTGCAAGAAAAATTTAAGATCAACACTATAGCTATAAAGCAGAGTTTATGATTTGTTTAATGGGTGTTTTGATGTGAAATATACTTTTTATACACTACTGCTGTCCAACAAGGCACTCATAGCAAATGAAGTAGACACTTTTTAATCCAATCTGTGATTTGTAGATGATGAATCACAAGAAAACACATCCCTTGTTCCCTCTAAGACGTGGAGGGGAGTCTTTGTTTAAAATGGGCCTCCTGCCAGGCTGACAGAGAACCTGAAGTAGATTTCTTTGAGCCCTGCGTGGGGTCAATCAGATCACTGCCCTCATGTACACGCACACACACACACACACACACACTGCTGTTTTCAACACTAATCAGCCAGCGAGTGCGGTTGAGAAAGATTTGAAATATCATAAACTGAGCCAAGAGTCATCAGGTTTTGATGAACCACGTCCAGGGAAACAGATTCATATTTTCTTCCTCGTTTGTGGCGAAGCAGATGTGTCCGCATATGTTTTCCTGCGATATCCAGATGCTACAGCGAAACACCCATGTGCTTAACAAGATGTGGACATAAAACATTGTCTAAGATCGTCTCTTCCAAGGCACTTTTTTAGTGCTTTGAGATCATAAAGCGATTTATGAGCGGTGTTATAAAAAGCAAGCAACATTTCATCCTCACACATAAGTTTTTAGAACAATCACTCAGTCCGATTCACCTAAACACTTACAATTCTGAGAAGATTATGAACAGGGTCCATAAAAATCAAGGCGAAGGGGGAACGACAATATGGTTAAAGATTATGATCCTATGATGAGATGCATCATACTTTTTTGCGGCATGTGTTCGGATGATATACAGTATAATAAGGCTGTCCATCTCAGCTAGTTATGACTCAGGGTAGCGCAAGATGCTTTAGTACACAAAGGCCTCGGGAAACATTTCCTCATCAATCTAAACATTCAACCCTGCAACTTTACGTTTACTGAGCTCTTCTGTAATTTCAAAGTTACAGCCTGTCAGGCCTTCCTCAAAAAACATCAATCAGAAGCTCAAAGCTGCAGTCTGCAACTTAGTTCCATCCATGGCAAAGGTGACAGGGCAACAACTGTCACCTGGAGATTTTATTTCAGTGTTTGCAGTGAAATAAGATGAGCAAATATTCACTAAAGTGATGAAGTTAGATGGAATTAGTTTCATTAACCACAAAGGTGTAACTTGTCAAAGCAAATAAGTTTTAGAACGGCAGCACATATTGGATTATTTGAAAAGGTAATCTTAAGAATATATCCTGGATCACGAAGCCTCATATCCTAATTTATTTTAATTCATATGAATACGACAAAACATATGATTTACCCCCTTTTTTTTTTAAAATTTCAGTGAATAAAGTACTTTGTATGTAATAACCATTTCCTGTTATGTAGTGAATTATTTAAAAAGGACATAAAAGGGACATTGACATATTTGATTATTTTCTACTTTTGTTTAAATATTTGTAATAATGCAGCAACTAAAATAAATAATTTTTTGTTTTTGTGTACATGGCAGACTGTCGTAGCCAAAATATTTCCATGTGACAAAAGCAGCCCCCGAGATCAATTCTGATAACACCGCAAAGTGTTTAAATGATGAAAAATGTTGCGAAACTGCAATTTGTATAATATATGTGAAAAAAATAGACTTTATTCTATTGCTGTAGGGCTAGGGCTGTACGATATGGGAAAAAACTGGCATTGCGATTTTTTTCCCCAACCCTGCAATATATATTGTGATATGAAAAAATACACAGGAGGATCTGCTACATGTGTGGTCATTTAAATGGCTTAGCTTTTAATTCAATTCTAAATGTTAACTGTGTTTTATTGTGCTATTTTTATTTATTTATGTATTTATTTAATTACTTATTTATTTATTTTCATTTATTATAATCATCATCATCATCATCTTATTTTATTATATTTTGTTTTGTTTTTAACTGTAACTGCAATTGTGGGACAATGGGGGTTCTGATGTAAAGCACTTTGTTCTACATGCACCACGTATGATAAATGTTATATAAATAAAGTTTGATTGATTGATTGAAACAAATTAGTTGTATTTCATCTTGCTGTGTCGTTCAGGTTCAAGGTACGTGCTTCAGTTTCATCCTTCTTGTAGCTGAAATAATTCCAGATAACTGAGGTTGCTTTTCTTTTTGGCACTAAGTCTTGGTTTTTGGTGATTTTTCGATTGTCATTGCTTATTTTAATGTTGTTACCAGCGACTCACTCCAAGTGCATCTCTTTCAGCAAACTGATTCAGAACTGGTGTGAATGGTGGATCACTGCACAGTGTGTGTCACGTCCCCAGGTTTAAATTAGAAAACATTTTTTTTTTTTTTATCTACTATTCGAGGTGCACAGCGCCCCCACTTCAGTGCATTTTTGTTGTAACTCGTGTGCAATGACGACAGATTCTATTTTATTGAGTTCATTTGCGTCCTACATTGCAGGAACCGCGATGCGATTTCTGCACTCATGCACATTGCGATGATGACACTCAAACTATATATTGTGCAGCTCTTGTCAAGATGCTTCTAGAGGATAAATTTGGTGCAGATATCTCAATGCATTCTTCAGATTATGCGATTACGTTGTTGAATGGACAGACAGACGAACAGATGACAGAATGATTACGATACCCCTTCAGTCCAAAGTTGGCAGAGGGTTAAAAAAAAAAAAAAAAAAAACCAAAACAGAAGCACTAAAGGTTTTATTGTATTCAAACATGGAAACTCAGTGAATTAACTGGCTGAGGTTGAAAAGTGAAGGGTGCAGATATGAGTTGGAAGCTACCTCTGCTGTAGACAGTTCCTGCGAGAGCTCCTGGATCCTCTGCTGCTGCTGGATCAGGAGCTCCTGGACTGAGGCCAGCGTCTGCTGCAGCTGGCTGACTGTTGGAAGAAGCATAACAACGAGTTCAGATGACTTAAAACTGTATAATTAGCATTTTGTGATAAGGTTACTTTGGAGCCTCAAAACTGCTTTTTTTCATCCACAGAGAGGAGTCCGTGTCAGAAGAGATGAGCCTCAACTTCTGTCACTGATCAAAGCTGTCCTTTAAGAATTGTAATCACAGCTAATACCCAGTAACTTTAGTCGCAGCTTTTTGGTCCGAGCCACTGGGTGTAGAGGGTGGGAAGGGGGGGCAATAGGATGGAGATATTAATCTCTTGTGTCTGAACTTAAATCAAATAACAGTCTCTAACCTTCCATTATCCACCCAGACACTGCCTTCTAATGCATCTTAAATCCTCAAACGATCAACAAAGGAAAAAACAAGGCTCTCATTTGGGAGGAGGCTGCCAGACAAAATGTCCCCCCTAATCCTAATAAATATTGTTCTTTTTCCATTGACTTTGAAGATTGAATTAGTTCAAGTGTTGGTGTTGGACGAGGGTGTATGATTTCAAATAACACCGGGCACAGTTTGTTGCCCCCTGCTTCCAGTCACGCGTGTATTACCAAACAATGCATTAAGTTTCCCCGAGCTGATTATATTACAGAAAACCAATAAACATTCATATAAATCATGGGCGTGTAAAGTGTTAAATCAAGCCTAATAGGATTAACATCAACAGATATTGTGGCGGTCCACTGCTGAGGTTGTCAGGCCAATGGTTAAAAGCCTGAGCTGCAGTCGGCTGGACGGGATGTAAAGAACCCTCCCTCTCATATTAACCCAGACCAGGACAAAAGGCACAGCCCGGTGTGGAGGCTGCTTTTCTTTTGATTTAAAAAAAAAAACAAAAAAAACAACACACACAACACAGACAAAATATTTGATCTTTCAAAGACGCTAATATCTTGTAGTGACACCTGTGTTTAAATGGGTGGAGCTGTATCAATATGGGTGGGGTGCTGAACCTTTTGATCTATTCAAGCAGAATCCAACGAAGTACGAGTTTGAGCAGGACATTTTGGTTGGGGCCAAAAGCGCTCACTGAGCAAACAATTTGAATTTGTTACTTGGTTTGTGATCTTAAAAGTGTGACCGAGCTTTTCTGAAGATGGCAATAAAACTAAAATACCTCGGCCATCCCTTGCTTAAAAAGGTGTTACTATGACAGGGTGTGCTGGCCAAACCAAAAGCTGCCCCTATTAGCGTCTGATTCTACCTCACCACCAAACGGCTTATCCAGATGTGCGGCTCAGTCTGCCAGCCTGTAAAGCAAACGCTAGCTCCTGAATTACCATTGGCACCGCTTTTTTTTTTTTCTTTTCTCCTTTTCTTTTTTTTTTTTCTTTCAGGCACTTCTTCAGTCAAAGAGTTCACAGTCCAGCTCTTTTCATGTCTCGCTGCAAACTTGACTCCTTTGTAGTGTTCAGACACTTGACAAAAATGCATAACTTCATATCCTCGGTTATCACAGATATGAAGCCAAGAATAATGAAGTCAGTGACTTTGGCCGGGCATGAATCAAAAGGAGTCGGTCGCTGCGACTTCTGTGTGTGTATGAATCGGACGCGAGATGATGTGTGAGGCTTGCAGCTGCTTTGTGAGGAGGGTGCCCATTGTATATTCAGTAAATTATTCAGTAAATACCTCAATATAATGTACACTACATATGTCCAGGCCTGTCTCTGTCTTTAATGGCCAGCTGGTCACCAATATGGCTCCAGCCGACAAAGAGTGCCCAAACAGCCTCACAATTCCATTAGAGCCTGGGTACGCTGAAGTAGTTCCAAGATCCATTCATTAATTGTCTGTGTGAAGTTGTAGGCAAATCATAATGGGAGTCAAGGCCCCAACTCTCGAGCTGGGGTTGGCGAGAGAGACTAATGTAGTCCCCATTCAAAAGGATACATCACCTCATTGCGCCCGGCACTAGAGAAATACATGAACTTTAACAAAAGGGGGTTCAAGCAATTGGCAGCAGCGAAGCAGTCGGTCGCTATTACTCAGTGTAGTGAGGAGAGTGAGAGAGGGGGAGAGGAAGACAAAGGGAAAGCAAAGGGAGAAAACTCTCAGTGTAATTGCAACCCCTCTCCCCAACTGTTAACTACAACAGTCATTAACTACAATAGCAGCTTGGCTACTGCAGTCATAGCAAATTAGTTCCCCACGCTGGCTGCAGAAGAGACCTGTTTTGTTTTTTTTCTTCTGCTGGAGTCTCACCTAGTTGTTGCAAAACACAAGAGGTAAAAACTGTAATATATATATATATATGTATATATATATATATATAAAAACGGCCTTTGCCGACAAACAAAGCAGGATTTGTAAGTTGGCAAATCTCCAAAAAGTGATAAGTAGAGCAAGAACAGGCAGTGAAATAACCAGAGGAAATGTGTTTGCATAGTTGGGGGAAAAAATGACCATAAAAGAACATATATTTGTTAAACAGATTCACAGTGGCACACCTCGCACGCAATGTCACACAATTGCTACCCTCCACCTACCTTAGGCAGACACAAAACAATAGCATGGGTGTGCCCGGATAAAAATGATAGCAGCCATATTTTCATTGTCACTACATTTGGTCCATGACATGAACTCAAATACCATAATTTGTTTTAATTTGTAGATGTAGTGACAGGAGAACATTGTAGTCATAACAAATGTTAGTTTTGCCTGTGGTGGAGCATCTGTTGAGGCTTGTCTTTGTCTTTCTGTCACTAAAACCTAATAAAGGAAACTCATACATTTAACAACCGTTAACAGGCATTTCCTTAAGTCAATAGTAAATAGTTTCTTTCTTAGTAAAACTCTAAATAGTGCCACTAAACTATATATAGAAACTTTTCAAAAACAAAAAGCAGCATATGAAATGTAACTGATAAAAGTGAACTTAAAAGCAATATAAAACAGATTTTAGACATTAAAAGAGTCTGGTTTATACCAGCTCTAAATGTTAACTGTCATGAGATAATATTTGTAATGATGTGACACTATATACATTTGAAAAATAGAGATGTTGCCTACATCGCCTAAGCACAAAAGTCTTTGTCCACTTTTGCAAGAAATCATTATATCTACGGACCCTAAGGCTTCAATTTTGTAGCTAGAATATATTAATACTGATATTTTTTTCTAAACGAACATTAAAAAAATTGTTTCTGTATTGTTTTCATTTTACAAAATCCCTCCCTACACACAGGACACAGAACATAAAAACATTTATGAACCCCTGCAAACCCAGCCTTGAACCATTAGACCTTAAGATAACATAACAGGCATTTTATTCTGTTAGGAAGTTGAAGCATTGACAAATTAGGTTATAAAGTGGAGTTAACTTAAAAGTGCTGGTTCAGATTGTTAAAGTGTAGTCTTCATATTTTATAGATTTAACCACAAAATGCATCTCGCTTCAAATGTCTCCTTGCCAATCGATCTGCCGCAGATAACACAGTGACTTCTATACCACTTATATTCGATGTTTCAGGTGCATGTTCATTACAAAAACCAGCCACAGACATGTTGATACTGGGATGTAATACCTAATGCCTTTCTAATCTCTTCATTTTCTCATCTACATGGATACACATAAGCTTTCTTTTGGAAGGCGTATTTTCATGAAATGCATGACCTGTCCACAGATATTTAGCAAAACAGGTATTTTTCCTCGACGTCTGTGCGTCTTACCGACATGTAAAGGTAATTTTAAGTAAAAACAAAACAAACAAAAAAACGGCAGATTCTATCAAATGTAGATTTCCAAAAACTGTGTGTTTGTGTGTACGTATCGCCCTGTGGACAGAGCAAAAGAAAAGTCTGAACAACAATGGCATTACATTACATTTTGCTCATGACTATCATTGCTTTGTGTAATGAAGCTGCACCTGAAACATCAAATCCAGGTGTATAAACCAGCGTATGATCTACAGTAGTTGGAAACCACACACACATACCTTTAGGAAACAGACTGAACAGGCGTTACAGTCACATCCTGTAAAGAATTCACTTCAACAACACGAACTAATGCTTGAACAAATTGAAGTTAAACATGCTAACAGTAACTTAATAACAACACTGCTAATGCTATATCCATTATTATCCACAGTGTATTAACTCAGCCAGAAAAATGGTTTGTCTGAGCATTTGTACCAGTTTGTGGCCATTTTTTTGTGTTATGTGGACAGATATATTTTGTGAAACAAAAATCAGATGAATATCAAATATCCCTTTAGAAAAATATCCACGTTCTTCCAGAGGACGAACGAGTTTAGGTGTAAATGAGAGGTTTCAAACTAGAGCGAAAAATGTTGTTTTTTTGTAAATAGCTATATTAGTGGGGACAGGCCATTGGACATATGACCCTTCTGAGTAGGGCTGGGCGATATGGACCAAAAGTCATATCCAGATATATTTAGCCTGAATATCGATATACGATAAATACCCCGATATTTTTAGTGCCAAGTGAGAGCAAATGTTCAGTCAAAGCCAAATATGACATTTCACAAGTAGTTTTATTGAAACCGTTTAAGTGAACATAAATACTGTACAACAACAGGCGTACTTTTTTTTTTTTTTTTAAATCAAAGCACATTTAAATAGAAAAATATCTTAAAGCCCCTATGTGTAGGATGTGATGTGATGTGTGTAGGATGTGATTTGGGGATTTACTCCCATCTATCGGTGGGTTGATACACATTTAACCAGGAAGGAGAGGGA
>JAPTYR010000029.1:37333593-37346089 GCA_029814505.1 Siphamia roseigaster | reverse complement strand
CAGATCGCTGGATAGCCACGTCTACCTCCTCATCCGTCAGCCCTGAAGTCATAGGCAAAAAAAAAAAAAAAGGACATTTGGTGGTGGAGCTGCAATGACTGTGTTAATGGGATACACCAAATGGCCCTTTGGTCTGTCATAATACATGCTTAAATACTTCCCAAGTTCCTCACAAGCCTTCAAGTACAACTTAGAGAAACTATGTCAAATCTTCATTCAATTTCATCCTCTTCGAAAAAAATGCATTTTCATTTCATAATTCAGAAATCCCACAGAGAGCTTCTGTTTCAGGGACATCCATCAAAGGGAGATAGTGTGGAACGGTTCATACAATGAAATCTGAAACTCTGCTAGCCTATTAACCGCCACCAAAGGCAAAGAAAATAAGAGTCTGTCCACTTCTCCAGTTATATTTCCCATGTGGAGATTTCATACACCCCAGACAGCGAAAATGCATTATTTTAATTTCTTCATTGTAATGTAAATGTATTACATAATTTTGCAAATGCCAATATAATTTAATCTTCAGATCTTTTTAATGATTTTAGTGATGATTAAATTGCAAAGGGCTCCCTGATGGAGAGTCAGAGGGGAGGAGAAAAAAAATCTAATATGAACATCTCCTTTTGTGGCAAGAAAGGATTTTATTTCAGGCACTATTGCTGCAATTGCTGGGGGTCTCATCTTTTAATAAGCATCATATTCTAAACAAAGGAAATAATAATTATAACTTTTAAAGTACATTTTTACAAAGGCACGATCCAATTTATAGCTGAACACCTGGGACATGAGATATAGAACATAGACATTCCATTTGAAATTACTTTTTTTTTCTTGATTAAATTTTAACTATAACCTATGTTGTAGATCACTACTAATAGTTTAAGTGAGAGCTCTCACTAAAATCTCCAATAACTTCCTTTTTTTTTTTTTTTCCATTTCCCCAGCTGCATTTCCTACCTGCTTATTGACAGAAAATCCCCTACCAACGAGAACCTTTTACTTGACCCGTTCCTTTGGGATTCAGGGAATTTATAAATGCTTAGAAAGAGCTTTGAGATAGACAGACGGAGCAATCTGAAAAGGTTTAGCTGAAGTGTTTCAAGAGATGGCTCTTAGTTTTCATTAATAGTAACTACACAAAAGCAGGTCCTGGTATCTAGCTGACATTGAGTGGGGTGTAAACATGCACTATGTAAAGGTGCACAAGTAAAAAAAAAAAAAAAAAAAGGAGACTTTCTTCTGCTCATTTTAAAGGATATTTCAACAAAACAGAAAAAGTGCTGGATTCATGTTCATCTCAATAGCAGGTTGAAGTCTGAACAGAAATACCACGTTAACATATTTCGTAATGGCATCCCATATGCATGAAGAATAAACCCTTGCATAATCTACAAGGCAGCCTATGCCAAGAGGAGGTGCCTCCCGTCACCTATTTAAATGCTCTGAGGACTTCAAATGGCCATGAAAATTGTTGAATAATTGAAGGCAAATATTGGCCGGCCTGTAGTCTACAGAAGGTCCTGAGTGCCAGGAAGTGGTGAGCGCCATGTGCTGAGTTTGTGCAGTCAGACTGCACTGTCAAATAAGCAATAATGTGTCCCTGGACTCCTGATTCATCTGACCACAGCAGACTGCATGGTGGCAGACTATTGAGTGAGACATGCAGGGATCTCAATTTCACCGAATGCGAAGAAATAAAAACATGCTTCAGGTTTTTCCTTTCACCTTGAAATATACAGGCTTCTTTTTTATCGTTTTAAAAATTCACTTTTAGACTCTTTTTGAGCATAATGTATGTATATTTTAATCATTATTCACATCTTTGATGTTATTTATGCACCCAATGAAAGGCTTTTTTACCTTGTATCACAAACAAAACACATGGAAATACCTAAAGCTGTTTTCTAGTTAAATTACAGCGTGCCAAGTTGTGTTGTAGCTCTGATCTGTTTATTGTTGAGGGGAAGACAACAGCAAATGAAAGCGCCCTTAGATCCAAAAGAAAAGGGAACAAGGTGAAAGTGAATTTTACATATAAAAGGAAAAGACAAAAAAGGGATCGTGAGATTTATTATACGTTCCAAAACCTGTGGAATGACCCCTGGACCCCCATTTCAGATCGACCTGTGGGGAGATGAATTTTTTAAGACATAAATTACACCTAATGACGACACCATAAAAAAGAACAATAATGGAAAGCTATTCTGTATTTCATTATACTGTATTATTTGGTGCACCTGATACACGCAGTGCCTGTTTATGAGTCACCGTATTAGCAGATGCTCAGCCAAAGCATTTGCTTTGACCTTGCCATTCTCATTGGGGCATGAAATTACGGTGCTGGCACCTCGATATTACAGCTATAAATACTGTAAACTGCATATCTGGGCTACGTTTTCTATTGTCTTTCAACATAAACCTGATCGGTATTTATTTAAAGGAAAACCCATTGCTCGTCAGGTTATTTACAGCTCTATTTTCAGAGGCTCATATTCTCTGGGCATTTTTTTAAGGGCAAAGCAGCAGCAAGGCTCTTACATTAAATCCATTTCTCCGATTCTGGCACTTCTGGACTTTATGGGTCAAGACCTAGGCCGGACAGCCAATTATAAAAATTGCTTACTAAAATATTTTTGGTGGTAAAAGGTGAATGCCTTTCCCCCTGTCGTCCAAGGCCTGAATGATGAAAGTGCCCTTGAGTGAAAATTACTTACATTTTTGAATATAGTATTTAGAGGGAAAAAATGCATGGCAGGGGGTCATAAATAGATGGAGGTCAATGGGTTATTAAGAAACCGAGTGGAACTTCAACCTGTTTCTCATGCCGTGCTGGGCCGGGGAGGAAGATTCTACATGTCATTTGGTTCAGGACAACTGCTTGAAAATGGCATGCCCTAAATAATGACCACTCTCATAGAGTATTCATTTATGTATTAAAAAAAGGGGACTCTGCTCTCATTTCCCTGCTTTATCGCCTTGTACTGATGACAAAGTAGGCAAGGCCTCGGCTAGGTGGCGCCGTGGAGTAATTTATAACCACATCAATTCCTTTGCCTTCCACGCAGGCCTTGGTCATTGTCATTTTTGTCCGAGAGGTGAGTCGCATAACCCCACTTACAAACAGCATCCTATTAATATCTGGGATGATGAACCTTATCCTTACCTTCATACCAGGTATGGTAATAGACCAACAGCCTACCTGTGTTCCCTGTGACCCTCGATGACTGGCCCTCTACTCAGGGTGAAATCTATTAGCATTATTTATTCAACTCAATAACAACTGGGACGGCATAAAAAAGAAATAAGTCAGGGTGTTATTTATGTCTCGCTGTGTCTGTTTGACATGCTGATTTTTACCTGTAATGCAACAATGTACTGACTGAGCTCTCCTCCGTCACCTCTGAGAAACTATTCAGTTTGGTAATCTGGTGCTTCTGAGCGATGCCAGTTTTGAGGCCACGGTCAAATTGACATGTTGAAAGCTGTAAAATGCTGTTGACTCTGTCCTGAGAATTTGATTTTTTTTGGTAATTATGCGTGTAACTGCTAATTGTCTGGGCTAAATAAGGGTGCCAAAATGGGGCCCGGCGCTCTTTAGTTGTTACATCTGTTAATTGTGGAGGACATAGATGGCACAATTCACTAAATGAGACTGTAGCACATTATATTTCACTCAAACACAATAAAATTTACTTGATCTTGGCAACAGAGTACTAAAGCGAAATTGCTTCAAGATGGCTACAAGACAGTTTAAATACAATTCATTTCCTCACTCCTCAGCAAAAGAAAAGGGTGGGGAAAAAAAATCCTCACTGTATTTGGATGTTGATTTATATTACATCTAAGCGACAAAGTTTCAATATTTCAGCCAGCTTATTCAACGAGGACTGAGGAAGGGCAGCTACAAATATTGGACTGCATAATTGCCAATTCATACCCTGGAATTGACAGTTGAAGGAAAACAGAAAATTATATTTTTCAATGAATATTGAAATAAACCACACTATTAAGATCTCTTTGGGGGGAAAAAAAAGGAGACGTAACCAGAGAGGCATCCTTCAGTGCAGATTAGGGCACAAATGCGCAGGGAAATAATATGCACGAGCGAGATTATTGTGTAAAGATTCTGCAACATGCAATCAAAGTGGGTCCTATTTTCCCCTTCATCAGCTGTCCGGCGTAAGAGGAATCCAATTTAAATTCCACTCTACCGGGAGATGGTATTGTTTTATTTTATGTGTGCTTTGACATTTCTGGCTGTTAATACAGAGTAAAATCCAGAAGTATTTACATAAATATGACATTAAACTGTATTAGAAATTAAGACTGACACATTTGCGGTAGCAGCAGTGGGTGGAGGAGGATGATTAAGTTTCTAGGTCAAAAGGTTGAGAGGACAATACGAGCTGGGTAAAGAAATAAGGGATTTGTGAGCACAGGCCTATTGATACATCCATCCAAAAGTCAATCACAGCCCATGCGAGGAAGAAAACAATTGGCGATCAACGTGACTGATCAGTTTATAATTATTTCTTTTAAAACACAAGTATATTAAAAAAAAAAAATCTCAAAAAGTAAAGATTACATAAGAAAGCAGAAACTTTAGCTATATAAAACAGAAAATGGAATAACTGAAAAGTGATTCCTCATTTTTTCCTGCCTGCTTTTAAATAATATCTCTGCACTTAGATGCAATTCAATTAATACTACAAAATGTTACAGGTCAGACATATACCCATTCTCTAAAACAAATACAGTCACCAATACTGCTATGAATAAAAATGGGACACTAAATTATGCAATAAGGAGCAGAGGCATTGTAGAGGTTGCTTCAAAACCAGCCGAGAAGTGCAGCATCAACAGACATTGTGCAGTTTTCGCCTGTTGACTCGTGTATGAATTTAAGATACAAAGTCACGCCGGCGTTCATATTCTGTGAACACTGCAGAGTGCTACTCAAGCTACTTTGTGCTTAGTGTTTCATTGCTCTGTTTTCTCTTATCTTTACCCTCTCTCTCTCCAAGATCAATGCCCTTATGCAAATCGAGCGTTCTTGTTTAGATGTACAGTGGAACTGACTTTCCAAAATAAATCTGCATTAAAGCGTCATACATATTTCATGGACTTAAAGTGCAGTAAGACACTGTTTTAGATGGCGGAGCTCGCTGGACTTTCAAAACAAAGCGCAAGTAATAAAGAAAATATGGCCAGAGTATGACATCATTTAGTATTGATGAGACCTTATTACATTTGAGACAGCCAATGGAAGACCATGGACATGCCTTAGTTGTCAATAATGAGATACAAAGAAAAAGAAATTTCAAAAGATATCGAGAGTCATTAGAGCCACATGAGATGTGTGTAGTAGCAGCCGGCAACCATGGATTTGGTTTCGAGTTACCTTCCCCAGTCATGGAGCTTTTAGGCTCACTTTTCACTGTTTGGCTACTCTAATGCTACAGCAAAGTCCCACAGCACTGCAGAGGTACAGTCCCATATGTACAGAACTGTTTTGTGAAGAACTGGAGTCAAAAGAAGTCATCTACTGGGAGTTTATCCGAGGTAAAAGTCAACAGTCACCGCTCCGCCATAGGCTGAGTGTAAAAAATTACATGGCAAAAATACTGCACATTTCCACCCGCCGCATTATATTGAACCGACTTAAATGAGTTCGGAGTAATAAAGCTTTTTGCAAGTTTTATTGCACAAACAATATTCTGCCATGTGTCAGAAATAATCTCGATGAATTGCAAAGAAATTGAAGAGCCAGCAAACATTTCCACCGTCCCTGCCTGGAAAACCTCTCTGTGTCATGCCTCAAATTTACGATAACAGTTAAATTAAGTAAAAGGGTTAAAATGCTGGAAGGCAATATTGATAATTCCATTGAAAATGCAGAGGGAGTTTGTCAATATTAATTTGCCTGAACCCAAAGGAGCATCCCAACTGGTGTGTCATTTATTCAGAGGGCCTGAATCATGCACTCTGAAGCTAAATCGACCCTTTTCAGACCCCCGGGGCAATGAACTATGGCCACAACCTTTGACCCCCCCCGAGAGAAATCTTGCCAAAAAGGGACGCTGCGTGTCCATCTCTGACCACATTAAGTAAACAGAGGCATATGGATTTTAATCATAACAGGATCTAAATTATACGAAGAGCAAATCAAATCTCTCTCACCTTTTTTCTTCAGGAAGGCTTTTCTGGTGGCCAGGGGACTCTGCCGGACTTTCGGGTTCTGTAAAAATTTTACAGCGGTGGTAATCTGGGAAGAAAGAAATGCGATTTAATTCCTCCTAATGAGATAATGGGAGAGGAAGGAGATAAGGTCTGCAGGAAAGTGGTGCTTTCAACGGTACCAACAACAGTCTAGACCTTCTTTAAGAAAAAGTGTTCGTTACGGAAGAAAAATAAAACATAAATGGATTCCATTTGATAGTTGCTTCTAAGCCCCCACACCCAGCACCGAGGAGAAAGACCACCTGACCACTTTCCAGCTAAATGTGGGGAATGACCAAATCAGCAGTTATAAAATTAGCCCATCAAGAGTGCTGGACAAATGGAGTATGGAGCTTAATTTGCTATTAGCCTCTTAAAGACAAACTTCCATTCTTAAGTGCGCAGTGGAAGAAAATCTATACTTAATGCAGAGGTGATCATTTGTATCTAATAACTTGAGAATCCTAGGCTGAAAACTTCTGTAATTCTTCCAGTTAAAAACCTGCCATGATCAAATCACCCAGCCTGAATGTTGTAATGACTTGAAACGTTAATGCACTAGAACGTTAAATAGCATCAGAACATCAGTAGTTTTAAGTGCACTGCGTTCATCGATTCTATTATGTTTTCCTTCGAGATGCACCTTAATTTTCCACCCCAGTATGCATTTCCAAGAATTGGAGAGAGGGGAAAAAAAAAAAATCTTCTTCAAATGGCATTAAAACATAAATTTGAAGTGGGCGCCATGAAGTGGCGCCTCCTAAAATAGATAAATATGTAAGAACACAGAGAAAGGGGAAACACACTGGAGGGGAGGTTTAGATGACTTATTATCGCACCTGTGGTCCCCGTGATTCAATTGTAAAAGTCATCCCTCTAATAGGTTGAAAGGTTTTGATTACTCTTCTTTTCTCTTAGTGTTGAAAGATACAAAGTGATTGAACGCCCTGCCAGTGGTAATTCGCTTTGGGTAATGCATTGCATATACTATGAACCCGTTTCAATCCAAAAGAATTGCAGTTTAAACTTGTCCAAGGGGTAGGTGTGGCAGGGAGGCTGTAATAAAGCACAAGATTTCTGTGACAAAGAGAGGCAACTTTATGGAACGGAGGAATATGCAGCTGACATATTTAACCAGACGTATACTGTGATTAAACTTTGAAGTGACTGAATTATACTTTTATTGTAATTAGGTGCACATATTCTGGAAATACCAAGTCATATGTTGAAATTAAAAGGATGTAGTTGATTTAAATACATTATTAGTCAGGTGGAAAGGCAGAAATAACCCACTAATCTAGGGAAGCCGATTGTATTAAGATTAAATTATGAGGATCATTAGAGGAAACTTATCTTTAAAAGCATGTATCCAATGTGATCTATCTCAGTATGTGGAGTGAAACCATCAAATAAGAATGAGAACATTTTAATCTGTTGCTCAAGTATCATTTGGTTTAAGGAAATATGACTATGTGTGACAGTTTGAATTTACTAGTAATATTTATGTTCAACTCGATGTTATAGTTGTACTTAGATCTACAAAGACAGAAAAATAGAGAACAATAAGGGGGGGGCCCTCTGTGTTTCTGTTAAGAAAAGGGAAGGTAATACAAGATGTATTCCTCTTTCTGCTTTTCTTTTGGTCATGCAACATGCAGACGTCATTCCAGTTACAGTTTTGTAAAATTGTTTCTTGAAATTATACATTGAAAGGAGATAAATAAACTCAATCTGAATCATTTACTGCACACATATCTTAGCTCATACTGCAGATGGTAAACAGTAAACAATATGCGGAAGCAAAACCTGAATTGTGATTTGAATCAAAATGTTGCAAGTTTCATCCCAGGAGACACTGCCACGATTTATTTAGACACTAATCTTCCGTTTCTCTGTGACACTACTGTGACCTTCGTGTACATAAGGGTTACGCAAGGGGTATGGAATTTCCTGGATCTCTATATGCTGAGGGCTTATTAAAGTCAGTCACCCGGAACCTTCATTGTGACAAGCAGATTAAACCATTTGCATGGTGAAACCCCAACTGATGTTCTGGGCCAAAAGATACAGTCAAAACACAGAGAAAATATCCCTTTGATAACAAGGCAACATCATCCTGCTCTTGGCACAAGTCTCTGGCCTAAGTGAGCCGAGAGGACTACTTGTGGTAAAAGCAGAAACCAAGGATAATAAACACACTAAAATCTAATAGAACAATAATCGTTCCAGTAAATAACAGAATTATGTGTGTCCTGTGAGTGGTAAATGACCTAACAGAGGAAGAATCTGCTGAATGAGCAAACCTTGTTTACATTCTCTTAAATTTTCAATTGCATATTATTGACAAAATCGGTGTCAGTGTTAATAGGAAATAAGTATTACATCTTTGTACAGACCGCAGCTAGCTCAGCGGCAAAGTAATGGGGCAAATGTCCATTTGGTTAAAACTGTAGTGGTAGATCTTCAGGGATGGTAAAAGTGCACTTCTTAGCAGATGACATAGATGCTTTGCACAAGTTCCACCCAGACATCTCAATCAATTATAACCACATTGCACAGATTTCAGTCTTGTCTTGTTATTGACTTATAGATCATCCCAGTTATAGTGTTGGGTAGCACACAATCAGGCTTTTAGGAGGGGGGGTAAGATGGATAACAGTACAAAGCACCCTTGGGTTGATGACATGATGACAAAAAAAAAAAAAAATTGTTTGTGTTTTGTTTTGGGGTTTTTTTTTTTTTTTACAACCCCTTGTGTTTTTGGCTAAAATAATCATTAGTCTACTTTGTAAATCTTGTCGTAAAGGCCTAACTGCTAATGCACCATAGTGCTTCATGTTAAGAGCAATAATCTTTACAAACCAGATAACCAATAAAGTGTCAGGTAAAGCCGAAAAAGAGGTGAAAACTCAATCATAGGAAAAGATAACATTAACCAACACACTTAAAGAGAGTGAAGTTGATGAACGGACAAGATTACAGCAATGTTATTGAGTTTGAATTGGACAAGTCTTAGCAATGCACTTGTCTGAAAATTACAATTGCGATACCTCGGATTGTGAGAAATGAGGCTGAAATCCAATTATGTTCGAACCACATGGTTGGACGCCTCAGGGAATTTATGTAACCAGTTGTATATTTTTGCTGTAACTAGTGATAGCACTTAACTATAATATACCGTCAGCAGCAAACCTATAGCTATTTTGCAGGTGTGCATTATGGGTTTTCACCACATGAGCAGTTGGGAAATTCTTACTGTCTATAAACGGAAAGAGCAATGGACTGTATTTCTCATTTGTTTCTATTCACTGGTTTCAGTATACAAAGTTACAGTAAGTTTCTGTACTGGGAGCAATGCAAGTAAACAACGTTTTAACCACAACAGACAACAATGCTTTTCAATCTCGATTTTAGGTCAACTTTATCAATTGCGATCTAACAAGTGCAATAACTCAAAAGTGCAATATGGTTAACGACACAGCCCTTGCTCCATTTAAAGTTTTATGAACTTGAAGGGATTTTCAGAAAAAAAGAAGAAAAAACAAACAAACAAACATGTTTTTGTTGCATATATCAAAAACGCTGCTTAATAAATATGCCCAAAAAGAAAATTAACCCTTTCATGCATACTGGTCACTACAGTGGACAGCTATTCCACAGCTGTTCTCTTGTATATTCATGGGTTTTGAGCTTTATGCATCATCTAATGCACTGACATTGATAAAATTACTATAACTTTACTCTTACTGATGAACAAAATAATTAAAAAGTTGTTGTTTTTTTTTGCATATTATCTCCATGAAGTAATAACTAAAGTAATAACTAGTATTAGTATGTTAAAATGTGAGGAAAACCGCAGATTAGCTGAATTATTATTATTTTATTTTTTTTCTCACTTTGAGTTTTAAATACATCTTTATTTGCTTCAAAAATCAAACACGTTGTCCAGCTGAGTGGACATTTTTGTAATTCCAGGAAAAATAGACATAAATTCATATAAACAATTTCAATCACATTGTGTTTTTCATGCCGAAAGAAGAATAGAAAATCTCAGGAAGGAAATCTTGACTAAGGTTCTGATAATTCATGTATGAAAAGGTGAAATAACCCTGCACTTATCAGCTTCTTAATCTGCATCATCAACTTCAGAAATGGGTAAGCATGCACAGTTTCTCTGCAAGTATGAAAACACTCAGAGGACATGATGGAACTAGAAGTTGGGTGTGGGGGGGTGCAATGAAGGGGCTAAAAGGAAATCATTAGCAAGTATAGGATTCGGTCTCAGTGTGAATCAATTCATTCCAAATTGCCCCGGCCTGTACATTTGTGGAGAAGTGCCCCTGATATAATAACAGACTGATAGACATGGACAAAAATTGTGTTAGGCTAGTCTCAGATTTCCCCCCCAAACACACGTTTGAAGGACCAAAAGAGAGAGAAAGTGAGAGACGGCGAAAAATGAAGCTCTTTATTAATTTGGTGCTTTCATGGATGATTTGCTATCAAGGCCAGCTGTCTTAAATGACTTAACCCAATACCTTTTTGATACCAGAGCCCTGCCAGAAAGGAAT
This sequence comes from Siphamia roseigaster, assembly GCA_029814505.1. Lineage (NCBI taxonomy): Eukaryota > Metazoa > Chordata > Actinopteri > Kurtiformes > Apogonidae > Siphamia > Siphamia roseigaster. Next base: position 37,335,296 of record JAPTYR010000029.1, on the reverse strand, counting down.
GAAGTTTTAATGCAATTATTGTATTTCCTTTGGTCGCCTGACTGCTTGATGTGGCCAACATTGCTTTTTAATCTTTTTAAAAGAACAGCTTTAAATGCCCTTCTAATTGTGACATCTTTCCCGCCCTAATGTGACCTTTAGCAGAGGAAGTGAGGCCTCATGGGAGCAGCTATAGGGAATTATTGAACATGAAAGACATGGGGAGTTGAAGTACAGACTGGACCTTTTAACCAACATGCACATCCACACTGCTTTAGTTAGTGCAGGCCTGGGTGGAGCGTCCTTTACGAAAGGAAAATAAATATATGTGCCAATATAGATTATTTGAAATATATTGTTTCCCCACCAACAAAAAAACCTTTCGTTCCATCTCTGAACACCCTGAAAGAGAACATCACACTCTTCAATATGCACTTATTTCCGACACTGCACTGGTCATTTTAAATTATGTTTTAATCTATGTTTTAATTTATTTTATGTCTTTACTTTTATCATGATTTTAAAATGTGTGGATGTGTTGTGAGCCATGTCAAAGATAAATTTCTGTCACCATTTGGGACAAACAATAAAGCATTCAATTCTATACACTTTCTAATATATTATATGTTAGAAACACATGGGATAATATATTGAAAACACATACATTATATATTATTTATGCAATATATTGAAAAATATAAACACAATGTCATACATGGGATATAATATATCACATGATATTTTCCAATATAATGCAATATATTTGTTTTTCATAAGGGTTTACTTCACAGACTGGACTTAAATAAGCTGCCATTGTTCTGAGGAAAACTGCATGAAGAAATAAAATACACACCCATTACTGAAACAACAGTCAGGCACATAAAATTTGATCAGCAGCACTGCTGAATTGTGTCGTTTTGTGTTTTTTTTCCATTCTTCTGACTGTTGGAAGCACACAGCTACCTGTGCATCAGTAAAACCAACACAGCAGTGGTTTTCTGTGCGTTACACTCACCAACTGTGGTCAGTCTTTATTGAATAATCCTAACTTTTGAAATTTAAAGGTCAGAGTCAACATTTCAATAGATGAAAGAGGGTCATGGAAAACTTCATTGACATTTAGTTTGCAATGGTTTAAAAATAACATTTGGAGCTGTATCACTGACAGTGTAAGAGCCATAGGCAAGGCTACAACCATGACATCAAAAGTGCATTATGCAATTTTTGTAAAGAGGGGGTTGGTGGACGGAAATCAAGGTTTTTCAAGACCACTGCGTGTACAAACCAAACTTTCCATTCAATAACATTTCTACTATCCGCGTTCTGTCATAACAAACATGGAAAAGTTGAGTAGGCTTAGCTGCAAGAAACACTGCGGGCTACGAAACATCTGATCCAACACTATCAAACTGTAAAAACGGTGCAGAATACACACGACGCCTCACTTTTATCAACACATTCACTGATAATACAGCCTGGAGTTATGCTTAGAGAAACATGAAAAAAGAAAAGGATGCAAAGGTTTTGGTTTTTTTTTTTGCCAGTCATTGAAAGAAAACGTGTATTTTTAAAAGTAGTACCTCAAATTTTATGACTCAAAAAACAAGCTACACATGATGTCATATGATTGCTTCACTTCCTTCAGCTTGTAAATGTGAGTTATAGTGTGTGTGTGTGTGTGTGTGTGTGTATATACCTAGTAAGTAAACCTTTTCACCATTTTA
>JAPTYR010000029.1:36187193-36197837 GCA_029814505.1 Siphamia roseigaster | reverse complement strand
AAGACACACTGTGGAAACACACACTGTGGAAAAGACACACTGTGGAAAAGACACACTGTGGAAAAGACACACTGTGGTAAAGACACGCTGGGGAAAAGACACACTGTGGAAAAGACACTCTGTGGAAAAGACACTCTGTGGAAACACACACAGTGGAAAAGACACTCTGTGGAAAAGACATACTGTGGAAAAGACACACTGTGGAAAAGACACATTGTGGAAAAGACACACTGTGGAAAAGACACTGTGGAAACACTCTGTTCACACTGAAACACATTTCATTGGTTTGCTGGTTGTTTTTTCTCAGATACTTCATGTCATAGATGTATTGAAAACACACACACACACACACACACACACACAATTTTGGGGCATTTTACTACATTTTCATTGTATTTTAGTGTATTACTGTGTATTTTAGTACATTATTAGTGCATTTTACCCTATTTTTAGTGCATTGTATTCTAGTTTTAGTGCATTTTACTGTATTATTGTGCATTTCAGTATCATTTCAGTGCACTGTACTCCAGTTTTACTGCATATTAGTATATTCTTAGTGCATTTAACTCTTTTACTCAAAGGTCATTGGTCTGTTGGTGTTTCAGTCCATACCTAACAAATATAAACAAATACACCCTGGTTTAAACACAAACATTCAAGGTGGTTGGGGGGGGTTTGTAAATGTATTGGTGTTTTTCAGTCTCCAGTTAAATAAACAGTTAAAGTGTGTGTTTTAGTCCAAACTACAGGCTGTTACCTTTACAAAGAGCCCATTCTTTTACCTGTACTCCAAACATTTGAAGAACAGCAGGAGTTTGAATTTGCAGCTGTTTGAAGCGGAGTCTGCGCAGAAAGGTAAAGGCTGAATGAGTTCCAAGTGAGGCGTTGGTCAGACCCATTAGATCAGAAAAGCATCTTTTTAGCGCTCGGTGTTGTCGTCACCCACTCTGAGCTCTGACTCATGCTGTCAGGGTGTCACCCCGGAGCCTTTGGTTTGAACTGCAGCCAATCAGGTGAGTCACGAGACTGACATATACCGACACATTTCTGAAAGTGCCAGGAAACCAACCTTTTGTGGAGAAAAGGCTGAAACGACGGTCACGTGAAGGAGGAGAGGAACGGAGTGAAGTCAGCTGTAAAATAGAGTCTGAGCTGGAATTACAGCCTGGTACCGCAAAATAGAAAAACCTGTGGCAGAAAGAATGCTTTTATTCTGAAGGTTCCAGCTGGAAAAGAGGCCACATTTGATTGTGGAGGTTCTATTTTCTGCTAAACTTGTCCTTTCATTTTTCTTCTGAAGGTCATCAGTTTGACTTACAAAAGAAAATTTAACATCCTATATGTAAGAGGAGGGTCAAAATTATTTTAGTTCAGAGGTACAGTGGCCAAGAGAGCTCAGAAATGTAAAAAAAACACACCTGCGATGCAAATAAAAGGCTAACGTGATGCAAATAAAAGGCTAGCGTAATGTAAATAAAAGGCTAACGTGATACAAATAAAAGGCTACCATGATAAAAATAAAAGGCTAGCGTGATGCAAATAAAAGGCTAACATGATACAAATAAAAGGTTAACATGATACAAATAAAAGATTAGCATGATGCAAATAAAAGGCTAACATGATACAAATAAAAGACTAGCGTGATGCAAATAAAAGGCTAACATGATACAAATAAAAGACTAGCGTGATACAAATAAAAGGTTAACATGATACAAATAAAAGGCTAACATGATACAAATAAAAGGCTAACATGATACAAATAAAAGACTAGCGTGATACAAATAAAAGGCTAACATGATACAAATAAAAGGCTAGCGTGATGCAAATAAAAGGCTAACATGATACAAATAAAAGGCTAACATGATACAAATAGAAGGCTAGCGTGATGCAAATAAAAGGCGAATGATAACCAAATAGAAGGCTAGCGTGATGGAAATAAAACATGACCTGCAAAGGCTAATTTGATACAAATAAAAGGCTAATGCGATGGAAGTATAAGGCTAGTGAAATGCAAATATAAGGGTAGCGTGATGCAAATAAAACATGGCCTACAACAGAAAGAAGGAAGAATGGTGATGCAAATAAAAGGCTAATGCGATGGAAGTAAAATGCCAGTGCAATGCAAATATAAGGCTAGTGTGATGCAAATAAAACTTGACCTACAATGAAAAAAGGCAGAATGGCCATGCAAATAAAAGACTAATGTGATGCAAATAAAAGGCTAATGTGATGGAAGTAAAAAGCTAGTCCAATGGAAATATAAGGCTAGCGTGATGCAAATAAAACATGATCTATAATGGAAAGAAGGCAGAATGGCAACGCAAATAATAGACTAGCCTAATGCACATAAAAGAACATACAACTGAGATGCAAATAAAAAATTCAGGATAGCTAGAGAGAGCATTTCATTTGAGAACAAACACACTTGGTCGTTACGAGTTAATCTGCTAACGACGCTTCCTTTATGCGTCTTTATTTGCATCAAAGGCTCAGGTTCTGTAGATTCTATCGTTGAACAGTCTGCACATGTGTTGTAGCCAACTTTATTAGATCCCTGTTGTAAAGTGTGGCTGCGACAAACTGATAAGAAAGCCTGTCGAAGCTTTTACAAACCCACTGCCAACAGAGTCATTCCAATCCTTCGCAGAAAATCCCTGTATTAATGTGTCAGTTTTTCCACTGTGCAGCCTATTGTCCAATGACAGACTATTTTATTTCATTTTATTGCATCTGCCAGTCTGGGATTTCATAAACAGGTTATGTATATTTTTGAACTGGCTCTGTCTCATATGAGCAGGGCTTAATTTGGAAAGTGGGAGTTCCCATAATGCAGAGGATGGTGGATCCGGCGACTCAAAACAAACAAAAAAAAAAGAAAGAAAAAGTAAAACAGGAAGTGAATCTTCTGCCCTCATTAAAAGCCCTTCACAAACTGACAATAAAAAAACAGAAGTACTGTTGTTAGTTTGTGCGACGAAAAGGTGATATTGTGAGCGCTGCTGACCATGGTGCTGAAAGGGTTACAGTGTGAGCGTTGCTGACCATGGTGCTGAAAATGTTAGAGTGTGAGCGTTGCTGTCCGAGGTGCTGCAAAGGTGACAGTGTGAGAGATGCTGACTGTGGTGCTGAAAAGGGGGTAGTGTGAGTAGTACTGTCCATGGTTCTGACAAGTTGACGGAGTGATTGATGCTGGCCAATGGTACTGAAAAGCTTACAGTTTGAGTGGTTCTGTCCATGGTGCTGAAAAGGTGACTGTGGGAGCGGTGCTGTCTGTGGTGCAGAAAAAGTGACAGTATGAGTGGTGCTTTCCATGGTGCTGAAGAGGTGACAGTGTGAGCTGTGCTGTCCAAGGTGCTGAAAAGATGACTGTGGGAGCAGTATTGTACATGGTGCTGAAAATGTGATGTGTGAGCTGTGCTGTCCATAGTGCTGAAATGGTGAGAGTGTGAGCAGTGCTGTCCGTGGTGCTGAAAAGATGACCGTGTGAGCAGTGCTGAAAAAATTACAGTGTAAGCATTGCTGTCTGAGATGCTGAAACGGTGACAGTGTGAGCGGTGCTGACCATGGTTCTGAAAAGGCGACAGTGTGATTGGTTGTCTCCAAGTTGCTGAAAAGGTAACAGTGTGAGTGGTGCTGACCATGGTGCTGAAAAGGTTACAGTGTTATTAGTACTCTCCAAGGCGCTGAAAAGGTGACAGTCTGAACAGTGCTGTCCCTGGTGCTGAAGAGATGACACTGAGCGGTACTGTCCAAAGTGTTGAATGGTGACAGTGTGATTGGTACTGAAAAGGTGACAAAGTGAGTGATGCTGACCATGGTTCTGAAGGGGTGATTTTGTGATTGGTGCTCTCCAAGGTGCTGAAAAGGTGACAGCATGAACAGTGCTGCCCCTGGTGCTAAAAAGCTGACAGTGTGAGCAGTGCTGACCATGGTGCTGAAAAGGTAACAGTATGAGCGGTGCTTACCATGGTGCTGAAAAGGTAACAGTGTGAGCAGTGCTGACCATGGTGCTGAAAAGGTTATAGTATGACCATGGTTCTGAAAAGGTGACAGTATGAGCGGTGCTGACCATGGTGCTGAAATGGTGACAGTGCGAGTGTTGCTGACCACGGCCTGATGCTAGCCTGTCCTCATGCTAACCTGGCCTGATGCTAACATGGCCTGATGTTAATATGGTCTGATGCTAACCTGGTCTGATGCTACCTTGGCCTGATGCTAACCTCATGCTAACCTAGTCTGATGCTAACCTCATCTGATGCTAACCTGGCCTGATGCTAACCTAGTCTGATGCTAACCTGGCCTGATGCTAGCCTGATGCTAACCTGGCCTGATGCTAGCCTGATGCTAACCCACCTGTGTCCTGGCAGTGTTAGAGCCACTCAGCGAAAAGTGGTGCAGGGTGAAGTGTCACTGGAGTGGCTCAACCCTCGTACTCGCACATGCTCAGTGTCGTCCTCCAACAAAACAACATAATAGAGGAACGGGCGCATTAAAGTCAAGGACATGACGGGGTGAACGGCGGAGTGTTTTCTGTCCATCCATCCATCTCTTTCTTCCCTGTGTGTGTTTTAAAACAGGTGACAGTCGCTGAAAAGCTCAGAGTTGCCATGGCGACCCAGGCTAACTCTTTCCTCCTCTGTCCTCTGGGCCCTTCCCACAGGTGTACTTTACATCCAGCCCACACCCGCATGTGTCTGCCCCCGCCTGGGCCTCATCCCCTACATTACCCAGCTGTCCCTGCTCTCCCTGGGGGCTGCTAAGCCACGCCCACAACGAGTCTGCAAAAAGGTGAAAAGCAACGGTATGACAACACACGGTAAAAAACTGTGTGAACTGTGTGTTTACTGCAGCGAAAACATTTATAGGTTGGTAAAAACAAACAGTGATGTTTTCATCCACAGTAATAGTTACCAGTGTAATCTATTACAACTGCTTTAATTCTACACACACTTAAAATGTTACATATAATCTATGTATGTTAGCATGTTATGTGCATTTTAGCATGTTATATTAGTATTTTAGCATGTTATGTGTATTTTAGCAGGTTATGTGTATTTTAGCATGTTATATTAATATTTTAGCATGTTATGTGTATTTTAGCATGTTGTATGTGTATTTTAGCATGTTATATGTGTATTTCTTCATGTTATATGTGTATTTTATCATGTTGTATGTGTATTTTAGCATGTTGTATGTGTATTTTAGCATGTTGTATGTGTATTTCTTCATGTTGTATGTGTATTTCTTCATGTTATAAGTGTATTTTATCATGTTATATGTGTATTTTCTATGTTATATTAATATTTTAACATGCTGTTCGGACTGAATGTGGAACCTGGCAGAATAAGAGTTTGACCCCCCAGGCCGTGGGGGTCCAGGCTCCCTGACATCACTTCAGCTATTGCAGCTCTGAGGAAAAGAATGTCCTTGGTAATGTGATCGGAAGCGGCAAACACCACTGCGTCTGCCTCCGGGTCAGGACTCCAACACCAGGCGGTCCCACTTCAGCACAAACCTCGTCCTTCGCTCTGACAGAACTAAGAGGCTGAGACCGATCTGCCCTCCAGCCCTTTGGATCCACCAACACTTACAAACCCAGCAGGAAACAAAAGCTGCACCTTTCACACTCCTCTACTGCCACCTTCCAATACCCACTGATTTTTATTTATTATGATCATTGTGATTAATCTGATCAAACATTTCAACTCAATTGTTTGCAGTTGTTTTGTTGAAACTGTTAAAATGACGGAAAACTCAAAACATATTCAAAAACTCTTCTAAAACACAGAAAAGGGGAAAAAAAACAAAACACCAAAATATCTGGGGAAACAATATCAAAACATAAACACAAAAAGAATATATATGTAATTAACATGTTTATTCAACACCTTTGTTTGTGTTAGTCTATTTTTGGGTGAATTTTAGCACATTTTAGCATACTTTGTATTTTTTTTCTTTGCATTTGTTTCATTCTTAATGTATTTTTGTGCATTTTGAGTAAAGAAGACTGAACAGTTGACCGACATAAAGTGTTTTAACAGAGTTTTCTTTTCACCGATGCACTTCCAGGTTAAAATACCACATTAACATAAGCATACGCTAGTTGGGGATTCCGCTAGCACGAGGCTAATGCTAGCACTAGGCTAATGCTAGCACTACGCTAATGCTAGCACTAGGTTAATGCATGACCTAGCTTACAAAAAACATGTTTAGTGCAGATATATTTCCTTCTTTATTGAGTTTGTTTGTTCAAGAAAAATGAAATGCAATTAATATAGACTAAAAAATAATACGTAATCATGATTAATTAAAATTAATCCACAGCAAACCTGTGATTAATCTGATTAAACATTTTAACAGAATTCAGTTGAACAGATGTTTAGTTGAAACTGTTTAGGTGTTGAATAAACATGTTAATTGCATATATATTCATATGTTTGCGTATGTTTTGGATATTTTAATCACAATTTTTGTGGGGATTTTTCTGTATTTTAGAAGAGATTTTGAATATGTTTTGGATTTTTTTATAGTTTTGTTTGTGTTACTTTATTTTTGGGTGAATTTTAGTGGATTTTAGCACACTTTGTATTTATTTTTTTTTCCTTCACAATCTTTCGTGTTTCTTGGTGTATTTTTGTGTATTTTGAGGGAAAAGTAAGCCCAAAAAAAAAAAAACCCAGAGGTAGAACAGTTGACCGACAAAGTATTTTGATAGTTTTCTTTTCACTGAAGCACTTCAGATTAAAATACCACAGTAATGTGGAGCATACGTTAGTTGGGGATTCTGCTAGCACTAGGCTAATACTAGCACTAGCTTAATGCTAGCACTAGGCTAATGCGTCACCTCGGTTACGATAAACATGTTCAGTGCAAATATATTCCCTTCTTTATTGAGTCTGTTTGTGCAAAATGAAACACAGTTAATATAGATTAAAAATTAATTAAAATTAATTAAAAATGTAATCATGATTAATTTTATTTAAATTAATCAACAGCAAACCTGTGATTAATCTGATTAAACATTTTAACACAATCCAATGGAACAGTTGTTTACGGTTGTTTTGTTGAAACTGTTGAATGTTAATTGCATATATATTCATATTTTTGCATATGTTTTGGATATTTTATCACTTTTTTGTGTTTGTTTTTCTGTATTTAAAAAGAGTTTGTTAATATGTTTAGGATTTTATTGCTTTTTTGTGTTATTAATAATAATAATAATAATAATAATAATAATAATAATAATACACTTTATTTATAAAGCACTTTACATTTTTAGATAAAAACCTCAAAGTTCTACAACAGAAGACAATGAAATAAAAAACAATTAAAAGAAGTAATAAAATGAGATAAAATGAGTTATACAGTAAAATACAAGTCAATAAAAAACAGGTAAGAGATAAAATTACGAGTAGCCTTTCAAAAAAAGACATGTTTTCAGGCCTTTTTTGTTTGTTGTTAGTTCTGTTAGTTTGCTTGTGCAAAATGAAACGCAATTAATACAGATTAAAAATGAATATTTAATCATGATTAATGGAAATTAATCTATGTGATTAATTTGACTTAAAATAAATGTAAAAAACAAACAAACTTAAAAACCCAACAGCTGCACCTTTCACACTCATCTCAGCTCCTTGTTCTGATCCAATCCTCGTTTATTTGTTATTGTATTGAACCTTATTCTTCATCACAGGCCATAACCACGAACATACACTATTCCTATTTTTATTATTATTGATCTCGCTCCTTCTCTGCACCATTTCCTACTTTTCGCTGCAGTCCCCATCGTCCCGCCGTCTGAATAAAGATCTCATTCAGATATCATCAAGGAGAGAAAACGCTGCAGAATTCTAACCTTTATTTCGACGCCTTTTCATTGTTTGTCTTTTCCATTATAATCATAATTTAATTTCCACCTCATTGACTCTCAGAAGTTGTAAAGCCCTCATCTGTTCTGCTTATTGTTTATCCATAATCACACTGGATGACACTTCACTCCCGTTCATTTTCCCCTCGTGGTTCCATGTAAACTTAATTAACTTGAATTGGTTGCATTTGTGCGCTGGTCTCTAGTGCGTGAGTGACCCGTCTGAATGAACGGACTCCCCTGTCTCTGCTACCATGAAGCCTTTTTATGTTTTACTTTGAATTCAATGGGTTTGAAGGAAATTAGCCGGAGAACACGTGGGAACAAAAGTATTATTCATTTTTAAAAATAGAAAGGCTGGTGTTGACCAGAGTACTGATGAGCAGCAATGAAAGCAAATAAACCGAGGAAATAAACGGTTTTGTTTTGTTTTTAAGTAAGGCAAAATATGCAAAACTATTAAAATACATAATATGTCAACATACACAAAAATAAGCTACAATACATATGGATGCATGCTAAAATACACAACTAACAGGCTAAGTTACACATATAGCAAGCTAAACTACACCTATAGCTTGCTAGGATACACACAGAGTATCCTAAAATACACAGAATATGCTAAAAAAAAAATACACATATAGCATGCTAAAATACACAGAATATGCTAAAAAAAATACACATATAGCATGCTAAATACACATATACCATGCTAAAACACACATATACCATGCTAAAACACACAGAATATGCTAAAAAATACACATATAGCATGCTAAATACACATATAGGATGCTAAAACACACATATACCATGCTAAAATATAGACAGAGCATGCTAAAACACACAGAATATGCTAAAAAATACAAATATAGCATGCTAAATACACATATAGGATGCTAAAACACACATATACCATGCTAAAATATAGAAAGACCATGCTAAAATACACAGAATATGCTAAAAAATACAAATATAGCATGCTAAATACACATATAGCATGCTAAAATACACAGAATATCCTAAAAAATACAAATATAGCATGCTAAATACACATATAGCATGCTAAAACACACATATACCATGCTAAAATATAGACAGAGCATGCTAAAATACACAGAATATGCTAAAAACATACACATATAGCATGCTAAATACACATATAGCATGCTAAAATACACAGAATATGCTAAAAAATACACATATAGCATGCTAAATACACATAATGCATGCTAAAACACACATATACCATGCTAAAATATAGACAGAGCATGCTAAAATACACAGAATATGCTAAAAAATACACATATAGCATGCTAAATACACATATAGCATGCTAAATACACATATAGCATGCTAAAATACACAGAATATGCTAAAAAGGGGCTGACGTCACACAGGTTTGGGTGCAGGACATGAAGGGCTAATGTCAGGCCACGCCCTCCATTCGCCATGAGGGTCCACGGCGGCGTTCCCATTTCAGCCGGTGTTGGATGGAATGTGGTTTCATTCCGTAAATGATCCAGGAGGAAGATGGAAAAACTGAAATGTGTGGGAACGGAAACGTGCTACTGCAAACCTGTGTTCTGCTGTTTTAATGGGAACGAGCATTTTCAGCAAAAGCCTAATTAAATAAGAGAATTTAATTAAACTGGTGAAGCTAAAACCCTATAAAACACACGCACTAATGGACTGTGTCACCTCTTTATCCATAAAACCCAGAGATAAATGGGTCGTTACTCTGAGGGAAGACACTGACACTGATGACACCGTAAAGAACCACAGCATGGACACAACCGAACCAACCTGCTCCGACACCCAGTTTCACTACTATTAGTATTATTATTATTATTATTATTAGTATTATTATTATTAGGATCATTTTTAACTGAGTTCAAGACTGAATTTTGAATAATTCAAGATTTTATATTTATTTATTTATTTATTTATTTATTTATTTTTGGCTTAATCCAGGATATTTATTTTTTTTATTTAATTAAAAAATATTTTCCAAGATTTTGTTTTTGCTTAAATCTTTTTTTTTTTTGTTCGCTTGATTAAATTTTTTTATTTTTATTTATTTATTTTTTTTGCTTCATTGAAAATGTTTATTCATTCATTCATTGCTTATTTTAACATTACCTTTTGTGGTTTAATTTGAATTTCTTTTTGCTTTATTCAAGATGTTGAGGTTTTTGTTTTTTTTGCTTGATGAAAGGTATTTATTTATTTATTTATTTGTTTGTTTTGTTTATTTATGTTTTGCTTGATTCAAAATTACTTTTTTGAGGTTTAATTTAATATTGTTTTTGCTTAATTCAGGATTTCTTTGTTCTTTTTTGTTGAGTTCATGATATTTATTTATTTAATTCATGATTTATTTATTTGTTGCTTAATTCAAGATTTTTTTTTGCTTGATTCGAAATTGATTGATTGATTGATTGATTGATTGATTGATTCTTAGTTCAGTATTTATTTGCTCAATTCAACATTCCGTTTCAGTGGTTTAATTCAAGGATTTTTTTTTTGTCACATTTTGTTGTTTTATTTTTTTGTTTTTTCCTTAACTGAAGATTATTTTTCCTTAGTACAAGATTTTATTTTATTTTACTGCTTAATTCATTGCTTTGTTTTGACCTAATTCAATATTAGTTTTCGTATAAATCAAGATTTCTTTATTACATTTTTTTAAATTTAATTTGTATTTATTTATTTTTGCTTTAAGCCAAGATTTATTTTGTTTTGTTATTTAACACTTTTTTTTTTTTGGGTGGGGG
>JAPTYR010000029.1:36147509-36162875 GCA_029814505.1 Siphamia roseigaster | reverse complement strand
TTTCTTTGTATCGCGTCCTCTGCCCAGATGGATAGAATCGCCCTCACATCGTCCGCGGACCAGAACAGGTGATCCATCTTGAATTCGTTTAGAACTATTCACTTGAAAACAGGTAAAAAGCCCAACCTGGAGTCTTTTTCTGTTTTATTGTCGCGTTGACCTGCTTTGAAAAACTAACCCCACCCTACCTCCACCCAGACCTACACCCTGCCTCTGGCCCATTCATTTGCTTATGCCAGGAATCCTGGCCCCCAGCCCCCTTTCCCCCCTGATCCCTGTCGGTGAGAAAGGCACTTAGCACCCTCAGGTAGGCACTTCTGATCGGTGTCTCTGGTTTGGCGTCTTCTCCCTTCTTCCCTCCTGAACCCGTTCCATCTCTTCCCTTAAATAAAGTTTTTTGACCTTAATTGATTTCCCCCCATAGTGACTTTATTTTACAGGGAATAAGTAGCATGAAATTAGCATGAAAGAGGTGTATTAAAATGTCTGGGGAAAACGGGGAAAGCAGTGTGTTAAAAAAAATTGATAAAGTGATGCACTGGAGATTATAGCACCAGTAAGAAATGAAAACTACTTTCATCCCTGTGTATATTCTTTACAAAACTGTAATACACATTGAGTCTTTGGAAATGTGGTATTTTCTTAATTAGTTAAAACCAAAGTCATCTTATTAGCCGCAGGTGTCCTTGAACTCACCATCTGTGTGAATATGGGTCTAAATATTCAGTTAATAATATCACAAACTGGATTGAGTTATAAAAATATAGGCCATTATACGCTTGCAGAAATTGTACTAACTGAAGTGTTTCTTGACAGAGCACATTTCAAACCTGAGGCATCTCACACTTTGTCATGAAGTTCCAGTGGGCCAATTACACATTTCTGTAATACTTATGAATGTGTATTTCGTCTAATGAAAAAAACTAAAATGAAAAATCCATGGTTAAAATAAAGAATTGGGTCATGTCTGAGGGCAACAAGGAGAAGTCTTTAGACTCACATAGATTTGCGTCAGAAATTTAATACACAACTGAATAATTTTTGCAAAAAGCATCAAGTCAAATCTTAAGGCATCTGTCATTCAGTCCATTCTATCTCTAGGTGCACCACATGATGTTCTTATACCATACCACTGTATAATTTGACAATCTGAGCGGGAAAAAAAAGAGAAGAAAATCCACAAAATTACTATATTCTAACCTAAAAACCATCATAATATAATATTTTACTTCAAGTTTCATAATTTCTGTTTCATCTTACCCCATTATTGCTGCATTTGTAGCAGTAGACAGTGTAACAGCAGTGACAGTGAAGACTAGACATGTTGAGGGAGACCTGTACCTGCGAGGCAGGTTGAGCTGATACCGTGAGTGGAAATCTGACAATCTCGAGGGTCATGAGGTGTTCCAATCTACAGCCTACATGGCCATGCTCCCTCTTTACTTAATGAATCTGTTTCAAGACAACAGCACTCTGGTGAAGTGGTGTACACAGACCTCAATAAATGGCAACTGTCACCTGAACAAACAACCTTCTCCACTAAAAACAATAAAACTGTGCTCAGCTCATCTGCAATTTTGCTCCATTAACAGAAGTGGTACATTATGTCTGAAAGAAACTGCACTGTTCTCACAACCATTACTTATGTTTTAATTCCTTTTTTTTATATTTGTAGCTGGGAACGACTCCAGCGACCTCTGTGACCCTAGGAAGGATAAAGTGGGTTCAGAAAATGAATGAATGTCAGAATATATATATATATATATACACACACACACACACACACACACACACACACACACACACCTATTATGTTTCAGTTTGACTTTTGCAACTTTTCATGGACAGGTGTTGTAAATGAGTTTCTCTACAGCCACCAAATACATTGCATCTGCTATTTTGTGGTATGTGGCAGCTCCAGTGTTACTGTACATTTGTGTCAAATAAATAAAAATCCCATCTAACTGCAGTACAGCACATCATAAAAAGGTTGTTCAACTTTGGAAAAGTGATGTTTTGTGAAATATTTGGAGTCTGTTCCTTACACTTGCTGCAGGTGCCCTGGAATTCATCATCTGTTTGAATAAAGTTAATAATGTTGTGAACTGTTACAGAAATGTGGGACACTAAATGCTTGGAGAAACTGTTATAACTGAAATGTTCCAAGAAGGAGCGCATTTTATACCCAAGGCATCTTATACTTTATGTCATGAACTTCCACTGGGCCAATTACCCATCTCTGTAACATCAAGTGTCCCAGAAATGCCTGCTTCTCGTTCGCCCTGAGGCCCAGTCATTCTGCCTTTAGTTGGACCTCAGTACACTACATCTGCCTTTACTGTCCCACTATAGCAACAGGAGAGAAGCTAACTGCATCATCCAACTGTAAGTCAAATATTAGGTCAATACCTACGCATTGCTGTTCAGAATTCCCTTCAAGTGCCTGTCCACATCAGGTTTCCGCAGCGTGACACACTACAACGCAGAATGTAGGTTTACAAACTTGACGCTGATCTTGGGTAAGTAGGTGGGTGTGATTCTCGGTCCCCATCCTCCCATGTCATACCTCCCCTTCTCTTCTTTCTTCGCCACACTCTCTGTAGACTCAATCTCAGGACTTATTCGCATGTATGCATTGTCACGGCACATTTACTCCTTTCATGTTGGCATTTGACAGGTCTGTGCAGAAGAAATGCAAAGTGATTTCAGCTGTGACAGGTACTGGGCTGAAGCTTCCCTTGACAAAGACGTCAATGATGGCCTGCTCTCTCTGCCTTTTATCATCTCTGGGGTTAAATATATGTGAAATATGGAACATTTTTGCACACAGTGTTATGCTTAACATTCAGGAAACTCAAATCCCCCAAATGCCTGAACAGTTCAAGGTCTTCGGGAGAACAGATGGATTGTGTTACTGAAATTTGGAGGTGAACCTTTGAATTCAGCATCAATCATGTTGCCCTTGTTTAGGGACAACAAGCACAAATAAGGCCATTTTCAGGAAGAATAAGAATACTTTAAATTGGATTCTAATGCCTTGAAGAAAAAATAGGACTCAGTCTTTTTCTTACTGTGCAGGTCATCATGTACCCCAGTGTCACAATATGATTCATGTGAAGGGAACAAATAAGTTAAAAAAAAAAAAAAAGTGGCATCTTTCTCTGAGCCACCCTGGATTTTGACTGTACTCAGAAAATGGCAGCCACTGATAACAGGAGTTTTGCATTGGCGTCATTCAATCATGTACCAATCTCTGTACAGGGGAGAGAACTGACCTTTTCCTGATTAGCAGTAACACCCTGAAGCTTTCATGGTGTTCAGTCATCTCCGCTTCCCAATCCATCAGCGCTAATAGGTAAAACCATACGTTGTGCACCCATGAAAATGCATTCCTATTAAAATGCTACCACTTCATAAACAGCCTTTTTCCTCAGAAATTGTGGTTACTTTGTGTCAGGTTTTTATTTGTTTGTTTGTGGGGGGTTTTGCTACTTATTCCAAATGTTTAGCCAATGACAGAAAGACATCTTCAAAACAAAAACAGATGTTAAATGAACCCTGTAGCTCATCCGTCCAAAGGGTATGATCTACTAACTTAATTAGCTTATAACTACGTTAGAATGCAAAATTTAAAAAAATCTGAGTAGAAGCTATATGGCCCATGGGCAGACCTATGAGCCTGCCAAAAAGAATTTGAAAAGGTTGAGAAATTAGGGAGGAGAAGCGTTTTATGTAAATTGTGGACGACGACGACGACAGACGGACGGACGGACAGACGACCGACACCTCGGTGTGGCATTAGCTCATCGGCTTGAAGGCCGGATGAGCTAATAAAGTAAAATAAAAATCCATTTCATACAATAATACATATAGTAAAAACTACAATAAACGATCTGTTTCATAACATTAATACACAAATTAATTAAAATGTCAATTTCTTAGTTTTTTTTATTGTTGTGTAGTAGTGGTCCACAATGTTCATGTCCCTATTGGGACACATAATATGCTGCCTGTATTTAGAGTTCGTGGATGCGATTTACTCTGTTAAAATCCCCTAGAATGATGAGCAGAGAGTCTGGATACTGTTTCTCCACATCTGTGATCTGGTCAGCGAGCTGCTGTAGCGCCTCCGTTACGCACGCCTGAGGTGGAATGTAAGCACCGACCAGCGCCCACAAAAAGAATTCCTGTGATAAATAAAACAGGCTACAGTTTATGAAAGAAAGTTCCAGCTGGGGGCTACATGTCCTCTTCAACACTGTGACCTTTGACCTCCGTTTATATAAAAGGCAATTCCGCTTCCCCTCATCTTCCCATAGAACTACGCTACACGGTCCACGTTCGGGAGTGAGAAGTGCTGTCAGGGATATGTTCACTGAGCCAGGTTTCAGTGAAACACGAGGCAGCGGATCTGCCAAGGTTGGAGTTTTTCCTGTTTAGGAGCAGCAATTCATCCGTCTTGTACAACAGAGAGCGGACATTGGCCAGGTGGATAGATGGGAGCACAGTGCATACAGAGCTGCTGCTCCTCCAACCAAAACATCTGTACAACTCAGTTTCACTGAAGAGTCTGAACAGCGAATTGGCTGGCCGATTCATCGGGCCAATTACAGCCTACCACCGATTAATCGACATCGACAATGGTAAAACGTCACTTTCACCTTTGTCCTGACAATCAGGTTGTCACCCCCCCATACCAGAGGCTACAATTCGGTTATAAAACAATTATTGGCACATGTTTAATTTATGTATATGAATGCACTTTTTCACACGTACTTTTTCATATTTTTAAGCACATTTTGCTTTTGTTTCTTTAGAAATGGTGCATTTATCGTAAGAAACAGTTTAATTCTTTTCCAATATATTTTATTAACCCTAACCCCTGATGCATCAGCAATGACGCATTCTAAATGGATGGTTTAGTTTAAATGTTCAGAAAAATTCAACCATTTTCCTTTATTTTATTTATTTTTTTATTGTGTTTTTACTGAGTTTTGTTGATGGAACAGGTGTCAAAAAGCAAATGATTTAGAAAAAGGCAAAACTAAAACTACTGGAACCAAATGACATTATTTATTTATTCATTTACTTACTTCATTTATGTAAATTTTTTAGCAATTTTTTTCAAGTTCTTTGTTATTTTGTAAATATTAAGTTTTGTTCATTTTGTTGTTTATTTTTATTTTTCTACATTTTGTTTTTTATTTTTATTACTTTTTCTTCACTTTTGTGCCATTTGTCTTACTTTGTTCACGTCATTTATTATTTTTTTGGTTTATTATTCATTTTTGTTGGTTTTTACTGATCACGTTGGCTGTTTTTGTTCAATTCATTGCTTACCCTTTTTTTTTTTACTGTGGATCTGCTAAATTCTCATAAGTTAACGGGTTAAACATTAATCCTTGGCAATAAATCCCACGATTGGCTACATCTGATGTGGGTGGCAGGCAGCTTTCAAATAAGTTTCCTGGATTGTTCTCTGGTCAGTAGAGCCACTTGTAGCAACAGTAACACAGCCCGTCCTCTACCTGGCTCCTCCACTGGATGATGCTTGTTGACAGCTTACATATGACGTGACTTGTCCAGTTCGCTATCTCTCTCAACGCTGTAGAAGCTGACGTCTTTCCACACATCTGCTTTTTAATTAGAAGGAGCCCATCGGATCTCACGTTTAGCCATATTTTTCCAGTTGTTTCCATGCATGTGTCTGCATCTTGGCACTAGGTGTGAAACTCAAAGAGAACCAGCCATTACGTATACTTTGCTTCTTAGTTCCACAATATGTAGAACCATCTGTAGTACTAATGAATAGAGTTGAATAGTTGAAATTTTGACGTTTGTCAATCGATTCAGAATCGTTCATGTCGGAATCACAATGCATCTAAGAATCAGAAATTTCCCCCACCCCTAGTGGTAATAAAAGTAATATTATAAATAAAGGTTCGTATTTCATATATCTGCCAATATATTGGTTATCAGCAAATATCGGATATCGGCGCTCTTTTGCCTCCATTATCAGTATTGGCATCAGCCCCACAAATTACATATTGGTAAGGTTCTAGTGAAAACTGGCAAAAAAAAGTTCAGACAGGTGTCAGTCCAGTGTTTATGATCTCTGCCCTGGTGTAAGTGAAAGAAGAAGAGCAGAATGCAAAAAAAATCACACACAAAGTACAAGAGAGCTCAAACAATAAGTGTAAGACTGAAATTATTGCAATATAAGTGGTTGATGCGAACTAACATAACCCCATCTATTCTACACAAGTACAAACCTGATACCTATACAAAATGCAACAAATTTAAAGGTGATTCAGGGCTCCAGACTGCGACCAAATGGTCGCATTTTGCGCCGAAAATTAGACACAGTGCGAGCAAATTTTTCATCTACTCGCGCATTTTCGACTAGTAAATTTGCACGTGTTTTGGGGGAGGGGTATTTAATATGTTTGTTGCTGACAAACGTGTTCGACACTTCAGCCCTCTTACTGGTAATGCGTGAATGACTGATTTACCAACCGATATTAACTCCAGAAGAAGAAAGGAGATGAAAACAGAAGAGGAAGGCTGGGCAATGTGTGTGACAGTGGGGCGGGGCCACAGGGGATGACCACTGGGATTGGCTAATGTGTGAAAAGAGGCGGGTGTTGGGGTTATCCTGTCAATCACTGATTTCACTGCGAGACTGCGGTGTCTCCTGTAAACCATGGACAATGGTGAAGTGGACTATCAGTTGGTACTTTCTTCCTAACCCTAACGTTGTAGACAGACACACCCTGAGAATGATTCCACTCAGATTGGGAGGAAACTGTTGTGGCGAAAAAAGACAAGGATATTAAACTTTTGCGATGTGTGTCTGTGAGTTCACCTGGCTGGGGGATTTCAGGGAGAGCAATTTTATGACCTGCACTTAATGCTGCACCTGTTTCAAACAAGTTTGATTTTCACCCGATCGATCGGGAGGTCTTAATCGCTTCTCGTTACCCCATGTACACTACACGATGACGCACGATCGAGCCAAAATTTGGCCCGGTTTCCTAAAAAGTCGCACGGCTGAAAAATTGTGGCAAAAAGGGCCAAATATTGCACACAGTGTATGCCCGGCTTAGGACAGAGCATGATTCAAACCGCCAGCCCTTCAGTTATTGGACAAACCAATACCATCTGAGCCATGGCCCAACAGAACTCCCTTTAGAACCCACAGACATTTGGGTCGCTCAGGCTCAGGCTGTGGCGTGGGGCACATGGACACATTCCCACCTGTAAAGCAGGCAGGTATTTGGGCAGCTCCTTCTTCAGTTCCACAGGTGAGATGGGTGGGGAGTCGGGGATGTAGTTCTCCTCAGGGGTGGGGGATCTGGAGTGAGTCTGAGACTGAGGTGTGGGGTCGCCCTCCGCTACATCTTCCTCCTCCTCCTCTTCTTCCTCTTCCACGTCTTCACCACTCTCCTCTGAGTCATGGTCGAAGCGGGACTCTGGCACTGGAAGCAGAAGGGAAGTGGATTTAACCAACACAAAGAGGAAACCTACACACAGATCCCACCTGGGATTTGATCAGGACAGTCGAATTAAACCCAGATAATTGAACCCTCATCTGTACTGTCGGACATTTTTAGGGCTGAAAGTGAAAAAAAATCCTGAGCCTGACCTTTTTTCCTTCCCAGGAGGTAAGAAGCGCTGGGGGTGCTATGTATGTGACGCACTTTTAACAAATGATTTAAAACATAAACAGCCTGTGTATGACCCTGATCCATCATTACTGTCAAGTGACTCATTACCTCCGCCAAGGAGGTTATGTTTTCATTGGTGTTGGTTTGTCCGTTTGTTTGCTTGTTTGTCTGTTACCAAAATAACTCGAAAACGTATGGACGGATTTTCATGAAATTTTCAGGGAAGGTCAGAAATGGGGAGATCTGGAAGTGATTCGATTTTGGTGACGATCTGGAAGAAATCCTGGATTGTGGATCACTTTTAATTTCCGTTAACATTGCGGTCAATAGGGAATAGCAATGCTTGGCGGAGGTCTGCGCTCTCCGAGCGCTTTTCTAGTTTTAGATATTTTCATTTTTTCATTTTTACCTCATGCTCACAGTAGAATTCAGGAAAATACAGACCATTTTCTTCTTAATGTATTCAGAGCTTACATTGACATCATTAGTTTAATACAATCACTGGAAGTAAGTGGCCATATTCAATTTGAGATCTAAAAACGGATGCATGCACAGGCTGTCTGAAATGCATTATAGGCTGGAAATCCTGGAAATAGGATTTTAGTTAGAAATCTAGCCACGATGCAGTATTTTCATCCCAGAAAGCATTATATGACTTCATGTGAACATGTGTTTTCACAATTTGAATGAATGAGGCCCAAGCTACATATGCTGCAGCCATACCAAGATAGGCCAGTGGGTGGTAATACTAGTACTCCAAAGTACACAAGGAATTGTTTGTTAGCCATTAACAAAAGGAAATTAAAAAAACGCATTAATTTTTTTTTCTTATAGTTTCTTATTCTATAGATTTAATTGCAAAATATAATTTTGTCCATGGCTTCACCCACTTTTACAGTAAACATGGAACTTGCAAGTTTCTCAAACAGACATTTTTTGAACTTTGGTGAGATGCCCTAAGTAAGAAGATAGCTGCCATGCTGTCTTGACAGGGATAGATGTGGTAGGGCCAGTCTGACCTCCACTATCTTTTTGTGCAACGTCACAAGTGGTTGAGCAGCCGTGAATGATAGATCCTGTTCCGCTATGAAGGCACACAAACGGATTTTTAAATCACTCACTCTGTCAGTCATTGAGGGTGGAATTTCTGCCGTGACTGTTGTTCCTGGCAAACAAAGTATACTGCACTGCTCGCACGGCTGCTTTGTGCAACGGGTCCAATTCGTGCCATGAGAGGACTTTTTTTCCCGTTAGTACCATACATTAACGTTCTTGAACACAGAGTGCATAAACATGCACCGGGTTGCCGTAGCTTTTGGCACCAGCTTGCAAACGGTTTATGATCAAAACCCAGTGACACACAGACACACTCACACGTGGAGAGAAAGATTGTTTGATCTACTGCTATTGGCCAAGACACAAGGTCCACCCCTGCCCTATGTCTGACTGGCTTATTGGCTGGTAAGGAACCATGACCATAGGTTGAGTGTTCAAGCCCATCTCAAATCTAGAAAAAACACAGGGACAAATTTTTTTTCCCCAGCCACGGTACCCCCAGAATGCCAGCGCGGTGCTGGAACACTATCAGCCCTGCATTTTACATTGACACTGTAATGTTCCAATATGTTGTAAATGTGAATATAGTGTGTTTAGTTCTAACTATAATTATTATTTTATCTGTTTTTTTGCACCATCTCTATGCAAGTGTACTTTTTCTTGCACTTTATTCTATTGTTGCCTTGACCACTGAATTTCTGCCATGTGGGACCAAGAAAGTCTAATCTAATCTAGTCTAATGAAAGGGAAAACCATGGTGGGAGTTTCGAAATTTTTATGTTCGTAGTCATCTCATGTGTTGGATTATAAAGTATTGAGAATTTTATATTATTCACTTACGCCACGACACCGGCTGGGCTCGACTCAACATTCCTGGCGAGCGTTTCCACTACAGGATAGTACTGACTTTACAGTACCTGGTCATCATGGCAATAGTACTGACTTTACAGTACCTGGTCATCATGGCAATAGTACTGACTTTACAGTACCTGGTTGTCAGTGATGTGGTAGATATTTCCACATCGTCTGCTCAGGGAATTGTTGATAAACTTGCTCATTTTGTGTTGTTTTGTCTGAATTTTTATGTCGGGCATCAAAGACTGAATCTCCTGGACCGACCATGGTGTACTATTATGGGTTGTCATCATGTGGATTAATGTACCAATATATTTACTGTGAACATCTGTATTTTGTACTACAGATGTGCAGATCTGCAGTGTTTATATGTCACGTTTTAGGATCACTGGGAACCTGGGCGGAGTTGACACCAAAAATCTAGTACCTGGTACCAGGTCCTTTTCCGTTAAGGAAAGGCACAAAGGCTGGTCGAGTTGGAAGTTGTAGGAATGTGGCATTATTCTGCCATATGCTAATTACTGTATTGAAGTATGGGGTAACACATATATGAGGAACACAAAGCCACTGATTTTATAATAGATTAGAGCAATAAGATTCACGTACAATGTTAACTTAATGTGCAATGTTAATTTTACAAATGAATGGTTTATTGAATCGGGACTGTTATTTGTACATTTGCTGACGCGTACAAACACAGACAGACAGACACACAGCTTAGGTCACCTGCAGGTATGTGGTTGTCATTTTCCCTCTCCTCTTCAAACTCCTCCTCTGAGTGCTCGTCCTCACTCACGTCTTCTGAAAGACACAGCGCCGGTGTTAAACCCCGAACCATGGCCGGCGATAAACCCTGAACCTTGGCTGCAGGACTGAACTTGACCATCAGCGGTGCTTTTACCTGCACTCTGCTCAGACCTCGCTGAGCCGGACACTGACTCTTCCTCTTCTTCCTCCTCTTCTCCTTCACTCTGGCTACTGGACCCCTCATCATCATCCTCTTCCTCCTCTTCGTCAGAGCCTGATGCTGATCCTAAATGGAATCAAATAGTTAATAGGAATGCACAGGAACTATGTAAACAAATAATTATCTGTCCAATATTGTAAACAGTGACATCATTCAGACAATCCTGATAATATAAGTTTCCACCGATAAATACAGTCCATAATAATAAATCTAAATTGAAAGATCACCAACCCAGGTCCTCGAGGACCCCTCTCCTGCATGTTGTAGTTGTTTCCCTCTTCCAGCACACCTGATTCAGCTCTGCAGAAGCCTGATTACGATTATCAGGTGTGCTGGAAGAGGGAAACGGCTAAAAAATGCAGGATAGGGACCCTCAAGGACCAGGGTTAGTTATCCCTGATCTAGAGAAGGAGCTGAACCAAGCTGAATGTGTGAAAACAACAGTCGTTCATCAGCAGAACGTGTCTGTGACGTAAACAGTGGAACAGAAAACCCCTGAACTATTGTCCAACTGAAGCAGACACAGGCTTTAGGTTCAGCACAAACATTTACTGGACTATTAATGGAGTTTAACACTGACAGAAATAAGAAGAACAGAACTGGAAGAATGGAACTATTGGTGTTTGGGGTCAGTTACAGAAGCCTGAAGTAATTAGTTAAAGGTTGGGTTCAAGATATTTTCCTGGGGCTTTTTTTTAATATATTTCTTAAAATCCCCTTCACATCCCAATGATGTGAAGGGGATATTGATATTAATTAATCAATATCAATTAATTAAATGCTGTTAAAACACACATAAAAAAATTGTGGAACAGACAGGACTGAAAAAACACCACAATGATATTTCTATCAAACTAAGGCTACGTTTTACACAACTACGTTTACACAACAACACGAGGATCTAATTCTGCAAAGATTTCTCCTTTTTGTATTAAAATCATTCCGCATTCAGATGAAACCGCTGGGAAAACGATCCGTGTTCACATGAGTCCGTGAGGACGGCTGAATACGCTGCAGTGGCCATGCCCGACCAGTAACTGGCGATGTAGTGAAATAGTGACGGAAAAGACCTGCGCACAAACAATTTCTGGTTTAGACTAGGGTTTAATCCCCAGGACCCGGGATTCCTGGGAAATCTGATCAAAACCATTTCCCGATTCCCGGGAAAGTCGTGACGGGAAACCGGGGAAATTTAAAAAATTAATTAAGCGCAAATATATCCCATTCCATGACTCAGGCCTGTGCACGAGCAAACTAACTTCAACTATCAGAAATGCTTAACAAGAGTAGTCGCTCAATGCTTGTCCAGTTGCTTAATGCTTTGGCAAAGTATTAAACATACAAGCCTGACTGATCTATGACGGAACCGGCAACGCGCCTCCATTTACATGTAGAGATTCCCCTGCGCTCCCACAGTCCGAGCAGCTTCCAAGGGCTTTGATCAATGTCCCACCTGGACTCACATAGTGTACGTGAGTGTGATGGGGGTGTGAAAAGTCAGATGTTAGTCCGATAAGTATGAACTGAGGCTGTTCTGTAAGAGCGGAGGGGTGAGAGGAGACTGAAGGAGGTATGAACGGAGCCCAAACTGGACTCCAGCTTGAATAGGAGTTGGGTGAATTGTTGCTGAGCAGTAAGGGTGAACCTTTAGGAACTAACATTGTACATGTCAGTATTCTGGGGATATCTAAAGAAAGGGGATTGGACTTTTGAATTGTGTATTTTCAAAAATGATTTTTTTTCAAAGAAAAAACAATGATCATGCATCCGTAGTTAATAATAATAACTGCTGTATGTCCACGTTTACCCATGGAGGATTCGGCTGTACTGGTCTTCCTTTCACTGTCGCTGATATCCTGCAGGTCTGCCAGCAGATCTTTAATTTCTGGCTTCTCCTCTTTTGATGATGCTATAAATCAGACACAGAGTTATCCTGAAATGT
Organism: Siphamia roseigaster; assembly: GCA_029814505.1. Classification (NCBI taxonomy): domain Eukaryota; kingdom Metazoa; phylum Chordata; class Actinopteri; order Kurtiformes; family Apogonidae; genus Siphamia; species Siphamia roseigaster. Next base: position 36,150,388 of record JAPTYR010000029.1, on the reverse strand, counting down.
CAATCATCTGGTAGGGAACATTTTTAACCCCACATACTGCGACATGTCAGCTGACTGACCTGAAGTCTTCCGTGGTTCGCTGTGATCGAGCCTGTCTCTGGGAGCTCGAGTGGGACTGCGGCTTCGGTGGATTTGTTTCATTTTGTCATCATACTCATCAGGCAGCGCTCGGTGGTGAGACGGCACTGTTGACACAGACGTTCTTAGCTTCTTTCAACCAACCAAACCCAGAGAACACATACAGGTTTCTTTGGTCACATTTTCAGGGTCTCCGCGGATCCATGAAAAGTATTAAAATGTCTTAAATAAAATAAACATTTTTTAAGGTCTTAGAATGTATTATATTTCGCTAATTTTCAAAGTGTGGCATTAAATTTCATCAGGACGGTATTGAATTTAATTTGTGCCGAATGAAAGAATATGGAGAGTTATTTTCCTCATGCTCGTCCCTGTCTAACAAGACGGTAAAAAGTAGCGTGTGCAGTAGGCCTGCAACGATTACTCGAGTAACCTCGAGTAAACTGACCTTGCCGTCGATCTCCTCGGTCTTTGCGTCGTTCCTCCGCTCTCCTCTCTCGGTCCTTCATCTCACGCTGCTCCTTTTGCTGTTCGCGCAGCTTTCGGTCACGTTCACGCTGACGCTCAAGCTGCTCCAACCGATCTCTGGAATGCAAAAGATTACACCAAGATAGAAAACACTTCAGGATATGCTAAAAACCAGCCACCTTCAGTCAAAGCACTTTTAAGGGTAATTTTAAACATTTTCCAGCACAGCACCTGGAAACTGGTAAAATGCATATATGCATGAGTACAAATACTCAGGTTTGTATTTTTCAAATTTTATCACGATGATGTAAATTATGCTATAAGCATCTAAAATTATGTTCCATAAGGATAAAAAGTTTAGTCTTTAAAGGAGAAAAAGTTGTTGTTTGTTTTTTTTAATATGACTGTATTTATTTTTCCAAATGTATCACTTGTGTGTAATTCACTTTGGTTTGAACTCTAAGCAATTTCAAGCCCTTCAACTAAAATTCAAGCACTTTCTCGACCTTGAAAACACAACACTGTATTTCAAAGACTTTCAGGGATTTCAAGCACCCTTATGAACCATGCTAATACCTGTTAAAACCATATCTGCTCCGAAGTATGGAGTAAATTCTGAGGCCAGTTAGAAGTCAAATTGAGTTGTAACTAAATTAAGCAACCCCGCACCCCATCTTTCTCCTGGAGCTCAAACAAGCAGCTGGTCTGTTCCCTCCTCTATGTCCCTTGCAGTCAAAACATCCTTCAAGGCCAGGCCACAGGAACGACAGAACTGATGTTTCGGTGTCTCTTATTTTTAACAACAGCCCTTCAAGGACTTGCATAACTTAAATTTGCCTCATAAAGTTTTCCTTCTTTCATGACCCCCTCCTCCCACAAACTCACTGAAAATGTTCCAGCACATGACCACATGTACTGTGTTATGTTAGAATTTATGTATACAGCATCCTGAGCTTGGCGTCCTGTGTTGGTCTTTTTATAGGTTCTTATGTTGAACTTTTTTGGTCAAGTGACTGTTTTAAAGTGCTCCAAGTTCCATCAACGGAGAGATAACACCATGGATTCATATTAATTGGACATGTTTGGACTTTTACTGTGCTGGCTTGTAGGGCTGCAACTATCGAATATTTTTGGAATCGAGTATTCTGTCGATTTTTTTTCATCCGATTATTCAGATACATTCCATTTATTTTATTTTTTTGTGTTTTTCACTAGATCAATCAATAAATTGGGATTGGAGAAGGCTGAGGTATATGTTTGTGTGTGCATGCATCCATGCCTGGATGAATAAAGAGGGACATAGCCTAACTGCATGACCTGAGTGAGATCTTGGTACATTTGCTAAAAATAATTATAACACGCAAGGCTACATTCTAACAGACCCTAGTATTCACCAGTTAGCAATACATTCGTTTTTACAGCGTACCTCATAAAGGGTCTGGGTCCACTTTGAGGAAGTCCACTTTTGATTTAGGTGTTGCAGCATTTATGAACTGCAACGGTAGGCTAATGCTATGCCTTACAATGTGTAAGATGGTTCCACATTGAAACATATTTTGTTTTTTATGCCTGCTCTCACTTTTTGCCATTTCTACTGACGGTTGATATCACAACAACCAAATGTCATAAACCTTTTAAGCAAACTGACATACCATACATCAGGTCAAACAGTCCGTGTGAAACAATGACACTGGAGATGCGAGCGTGATATGGTAGCAACAAGATAAACTTTGACAGGAATTAAATTAATCTTCGAGGCAATGAATCTGTCTCCAACATTTTTTGTACTCGAATTCCTCCAAGAATCATTTCACTTCTACTGGCTTGTTACTGTTCATAACTGTGATGAGCCGATTCAAATGAATTTATCAGATGGTGGTACAGACCTCACCCAACAGTTACCCGATTTTATACAAGACAAAGGGGAAAAAAAAAAGAAAAGAGGGAGATGTGAAGGAGTCAAACGAGACCTGAGGAGACAGCGGCTCAGACGGGTTCCTCTGCCCTCTGTCATCCTGGGAACTGTCTCCAGTCCCTGAGGAATGAGATGGGGAACGCCAGACCCCAGGAAGACTTTAGGAACTTCTGTGTGATGGCCTTCACCGAGATGTGGCTAACGGAGCAGGAATAGGACGCAGACGGATTTGGAGCTCTATTTTTGTTTGGATCGGGACTCAAAGGTAATTGGAAAAAACAGGGAGGTGCAGTGTGTTTGTATGGAAATAAACATTACTGTAGCACCGTGACTCTCAGGGAGCGCAACTGCACGCCAGAGGTGGAACTCTTATTCATGTCACTGTGTCCGTTCTACTTCCCCTGTGAGTTAAATATAT
>JAPTYR010000029.1:34854511-34873115 GCA_029814505.1 Siphamia roseigaster | reverse complement strand
AAGGTGTGAGTTCAATTCCAACACCACTGACTGGTGCTGGAATCGAACCCAGGACCTTCTTGCTGTGAGGCACGAGTGCTAACACCGTGTTGTCCCTGGTGTAGAGTGTCACATTATATTTTGTGTGGGGCAGTTATTAGCAGGAAGTATTTACAGAAAAAAGGAAAAGGTGAGAATAAAAAAAGTGAAAGTGATTCCTTTGCAGCTACTGTTTGATTTCCACTGGTTTTATTCATGTGACAAAACACTTTTTATAGAAGAATTTATAAAGAAATGATGATGACGGAGAACACAGAGAGTCCTTAGATTCTTAGAAAAACCGTGAATCTACAGCAGAACCCAAATATGATCACTACACCTGTGTGGAACCAAACATATAATCACTACACCTGTCTGGAACCAAAGATCCATGATAGACTGACCGATAAATGGGGCCGATATTTACCTTTTTTCTTGTATCGGTATTGGCCTGTTGCATTGGCTGATATGGAAAAAGAGGGAAAAAAGAAGAGAATAGGGGGGAGAAAACAAAAAGAAAAGAAAAACAAAGGGAATAAAGTAAAAAAAGATGACAAAAAAGAAGAGAAAAAAGGAAAAAAGAATAAAGGGGAGAAAAGAAAAAAAATAAGAGAAAAGGAAGGGGAGAAAACAAAAAGGGGGAGAAAAGGGAAGTGAAATGGAAAAAGATAAGGAAAAAAGAAGAGGAAAAAGACAAAAGGGGATAAGAAAACAAAAAAGGAGAGAGAAGGGAAGAAAAAGTGAAAAAGAAAAGGATGGAAAGAAACAAATAAGGGGAAAAAGAAAAGACAGAAAAAAGGGAAAACAGGAGAAAAAAAGATAAAAAAAAGGAAAACATCAGGTGGCCATTTGTTCACATTTATTAGTTTAACTGTCATTATTTCTAATTTCTAATTATAATTAACCCATAAAGACCCAGTGTTACTTTTGTCGTTATTCTGAAATGGATTTTTCTCTTTAACATTTTTTAGTGATTTATCAACATTTATTATCATATTATCCTCTGTATTATGCCATTCTTCACAAAAATGAGGTATTTTTACATATTTAATTTGCTGATCATGGACATAGTTATTAAAGCTTAGATTAAAGTTAATTGTCATTCCATCAGAAACAGAGAAAAACAAAATATATCATTAATTGAACATAAACCCAGTGAGTCCATCCATTGTCATTGATCCAACTCTATGGATTTCACTGGTGAATTGATGTTGTAGAAAATTATGGTGTTTCCACGGTAACTCCAAATATGGTCATATCTGAAGAGCATGAAAAGATGAAAAACTGTATTTTACACCAATTACAGACATGGATTGATGGAATTCCTTCTTTTTTTTTCTTTATAAAATTGTGTTTATTTTTCAACATTTTCTTGTTAATTTCAGAATTCTTTTCTTCAATTTTGTTCAGTTTCTGGCTTATTTCATTAGTGTTACTTATTTTATTGATTTATTGTTGATTTTTGTTCATTTCTTGCTTATTATTATTACTTTTTACTTTATTTTACTGAATTTATTTTCTTATTTTTCCACATTATTTATCTTTTTTAATTACTTTTCTCCACTGTCATTGATCCAACTCCATGGGTTTTACTGATCCATCAATGTTGTAGAAGATGACAGGGTTTCCACGGTAACTACGGAGCCTCTGAACGTCCAAATGGGTCATATCTGATGACCGTGAAAATATGAGAAACTGTATTTTTCATCAAATATTGATAGAATTAATGGATTAGAAGTTATCAAATATTTCATATTGCTAAATAACTTTTGCCTCCAGTGGTTGTTTGGGTCTTTATGGGTTAAAGAAAATTTTCTTACATTTGTTTTCATTTGACAGAGAAAAGAAAATGGCATTGGCTCTAAATATCTGCTTAGGCCTAAGGCTAAGGCTGATATAAAAGAAAACTGGTATCAGTATCGGCCCCAAAAAAATCCATATGGGTCGATTTCTACCACAGATATGATCACAACATGTGTCTGGAATCAAACATATGATCACAACACGTCTGGAACCAAACATATGATCACAACACGTGTGTGGATCCACTCGGATCTTCACATTTCACCTGCTTCTGAACTATTGCAGTGTCTACTGAAGTATTATACTGGTTTAACTAACGATATAATACAAGTACTGCTCGAAAGTGCAGGTAGGAAGCTTGGCACAAGGTTAAGTTTTTGTGTTTTTGAAAGAAATACTGTAGTTACACATGTAAACAAAGACACTATCCCCGACCTATAGCTGAAAACCGTCCCCAGAAGAGGAGAGGCCTTGAAAAATAGAACACACCTGTACACAAATAGAAGCAAATATATAGAAAATACATTTACACGTGTGTAGAATATACAGTAAGTTTTCAGAACCCTCTCACTATTTAAGATAACGCTCTTCATTCAAAAAAATATATGTTATGTCAAAGAAGCAGTGGGCAGCCCAACTGAGATGGGAGTGGCTTTCATGTCGCGAATGGGCAAAAGTTCGCAGTTTTTGCACCACAGTGTTTAGTTTTTTCCCAAACTGGCCTTAGAAACCAGTGAATGGCTCACATTTACAGATACTGGTTTCACTGGGACAACCTGTTCTCTGGAACCTACTAAAAACATCCAAATGGAACTATTACAGACCTGTGAGTAGTTATTTACTGTCTACACCAGTGGTCCTCAAACTGTGGGGAGGTGAGGGTTGGCCTGGGGGGTATGGGATCACTCCCGTGTTTTCTTTTTTTTTTTCTTCTTCTTCTTCAGGTTAGCGTTTAGAATATGTAGCAGTTTGAACTAATGTTTGAATAGAGTTTTAATTTTTGTGCTACGTCCTCCCCACGTGGACGGAAAGTCAGTGGTGCTTGGGTTGACTGCACTTATGCTGCATTTCTAATACATGGTATCGGCTTGGCTCACCTCGGCTCGGGTGCGACGTACTACTCCTTGAGAGTATTTCCATATAGATACTATAGTACCTGGATGTCATTGTGAGGTGCGGTGTAACTCCTGTGGTAAACTTACTCGTTGTGCATTGCCCCATCAAGCTCACGCTGGATTTTTTTCGCCAGCCACTAAAGACCTCCACGACCAACCACAGTCTTGTTTTGTGGACTGACATTATTGTGTCTGAATTAACTGACCGCTCTTTTCACTTCAACTTCGAAACTGTTTTTCACACGTCAAGTTATAGTATCGCTTGTGACTGCATGGAACTTCAGCAGAGGCGATACAATACATTTAGTACTGGATACCATGGTACCAGGTCCTGGAAATGCACCTAAGTGAGTTGAACCAAGCCGATACTAGTGGAGATGCGGCGATAGATGTAAGAACCCAGTCAATGGATGGAGGTAATACTTGGATCTGGAGAACAACTGCGACCCCCCCAATCACATCACGTTTGAGAATAGTTTGGAACCTTGGCGGAGGCAATGCCACAAAGCTAGTACTGGGTACCATAGTACCAGGTTGTGGAAATGCACCAAAGTGAGCCGAGTTGAGCCGATACTAAATGCGACATTGTTTTAGGGATGTTCAACAAACAAATCTGCTGCCATGGTGAGTACCGTATTTTCTGGACTATAAGCTGCTCCTTTTTTCTCCAAGCTTTGAGCCCTTTGGCCTATAACTAAACTCAACCAGACTGCACCCTGAGACAATATTTTTCCCAATTAAAAACAAGAAATGCACAATTATCTTACGACTTTGACAATAAAGATATTTAGTTTTGAAAACAACAAACTAATTTTGGAAACAGATGAGCATTTGAATGATATCAGTGGCTGTAATAGCTCCATTTACATGACACATTAAAGTAAAAACTGTACAAAAACAGAAAGGTTTTATGCGTTCCTGATACCCACCTCTTTTCTTTTCCTAACGCCTGATGACTTTTTTCTGATGCCCGATAACTTTACGCTGATGTCTGACGTCCTAAAACATAGCCTGTAGACTTGAGTGGTTTCAGTCACAGGAGGAACATGAATAAATAATCCATAAATGAATTTAGTGTTTGGTTTAATCATATGTTTTGCTGAAACCGTGTTACAGGAAACACCCTTTGGAAGCTATCAGTTAAGGTATAAAAATAAATATTTACACAATCTTTCTGGCTTATATCCAGGTTCACCCTATTGTCTGGAAAATACATTAGGTTTAGGTTTAGAGAATGGACAGGGAGAAAATGTGCAATCTTTCTCTTTTTGCACATTTTGCACTTTAATGTTCTGAAATGTGTAATGATACTGTTCAAATATCCATCTGTTTTTTTAACCAAAATTATTTATTTATTTATTTATTTTAAATTAGTAACTTTACTGCCAGAGTTGTAAGATAATTGTGCACTTCTTATTTTTATTTGGAAAAATACTGTCTCAGGGAGCAATCGTGTTGAGTTTATTTGCATTGTTCAAACAAAAATCGAAGTGATTTCTAATTTGAACAATTATTGAAAAATCATTCAAGGAAAAGCAAAAAAAACTATTGTTAAATTATTCATGCTTCTTTCAATAAAAGTTATATTTGCACCACTGTTACGAGGGGGGCAGGGAGATATTTTGTCCTCCACACGGGGACAAGAGAGAAAAAGATTGAGAACCACTGGTCTACACAGGATGAAATTCACCCTCTGCACATATTTATACATATTTGCTGTCTGCATCCCAAACTGTTTCCAATTCCAGAGTATGTTTGTGCTTTGTCCCTTTCTCCCTCAGCACAATGAAAGGTAGATTGTTCTTCTGTGGTTCCTTCAGCTTGAGGTTGATAATATTGTGTCTCAATTCAGCTTTTACTCATCTTTCCTCATCATGCCTCCTTCACCTTGACAGAGATCATTTAACCCAGTTCAGTGGTTGCCCATTGGCTCGTAATTATTATCCATTTACTCCTGTAGTGCACTGACAGACGGCATTTGAGCTTTTCAGGACATGAAAAATTACAGCTTTTTCAAGCCGCTGCTCCGCTGAGGAACAGCTGTATTTTTTTTTTATTTTTTATTTTTCCAACACATAATTGTGCACAACCAGGCTGAGTAAACTGAAATTTTGTTAAGCTAACGATACTGTCAGAGCTGGTTAAAGGTACAATATGTAGCGTATAGAAATGTACTTTTACGTTATTATTTCATGTGACCAAACAGGTTGTGTCTCTGACTTTATTTGTGGTTGATTGAAGTGGGAAGTAACTAAGTACGAGGACTTCATTAGTGTACTAAAGTCAATTTATTAGGTATCTGAATATGGAGTTAGCCTGGCATGGCCCACCCCTCTGTACTTCTTTCAGTTGTACATAGGGTCTGGGAATGCTCTAATGTGAAGTGAATATTGGGTGGGAGGGGTGAACTCAGCTCTGGTTTGAAATGATTGGACCTTCCGGAGTGCGTGAAGCTAGCAATCATATGAGCTAACAGGAAGTTGTGTACGAGGTAAACAATCCATCCCCCACTAGCGAGCCTGCTCACATCGGTTGTTAAAACAAGTTAACTTACCATTTATACGTAAGATGGACTTCAACCACGAAGACACAGAGGACGTTATCTTTATAAACGGTCGATGATAGTGTTCGTCACCATTTGGGGTTCAGTCGCCAAGACTCCGGGCTCCCAAACACCAAACTGAAGAGTCCCGTCATGAGCGCCCTCCCCCCAACCTGCCCCGCTTGCTTATTGGATGGTAGTCTGGTAACCAAAATAAACCTCTCCCGTTAGAGTGATCCCAGACCCTTTGTATGGCTGAAAGAAGTAAAAAGGGGTGGGCCATGCCAGGCTAATATGGAGTGCCAGGAGAGACAAAATTAAGTAAATAAATACATCTATCATGAATTAATTAAAGGTGTCTTGAATTATTTAAATTTGAAAATATATACAATAAATAAGTAAATAAATCTATCATGAATTAATTAAATGTGTCATTGATTAATTGAAATAGCAATGAAAATATATATAATTATCTCACTATGTGATTAATTAGGGTTAGGATTACATTGTAATTTTAATTATTCATGACACATTTAAGTAATTATAAATATTTATTTATTTATTGTATATGTTTCCAATTTGTATTCATTCATGACACAGTTAAGTCATTAAATATTTATTTATTTATTTATTTTTATCCCTCCTGGACAAAAAAATGCTCCATTTTTGTAATTTACTTGAGTATTTATTTTTGTGGCAACTTCTTACTTTTACTCCCTCCATTTTTGCATAAATATCAGTACTTCGACTTTTACCAGAGTACTTTTTCACAGAAGTAGCTGTACTTCTACTCAAGTACAGGATGTGAGTACTTTTACTACCTCTGCCAAAACCTAAAACATGTCTTCTTTAATTCATCCAGTATAATAACAAAATATAGAACATTATCTGAATAAGTGAATATTTAGTTATAATGCAGAATACATAAAATATTGTAATAAATTAATACAGACTATCATGATTAGGAGATATTATCACATCTAGTCAATATAAATATTTAAAGTGCATAAACATATTATACTTTATTATTAAAAATGGTTGATTATGCAAATCAGATTGTGTGTGAAGTGACAGAAAACAGTGTAGAAGCAAAGGAAGCAGAATGGATTTGATTATTCACTTGTAAAAAGGGGGTGGAGCCTATAAGCTATACTTCTTTCCACTCCTGTTTGAGTGCCGAAAAATTTTGTTGGATGGTGTGTAGAAACCAATAACAAAATAACAGCTGATTATGTAATAAATTTGTCCTTTTTAAAATGTTATAGGCGAGTAATGTAATAACTGGCCAATAACACAATAAAAGTCCTGAATCAATATCACAATAACTTTGGGCCAGTAACGTAATAATTTATTACATTATTGGCCAAAAGTTATTATGATATTGGTTCTGGACTTTTGTTACGTTATTAGCCAGTTATTACATTTTAAAAAGGGCAAATTTATTACATTATCGGCTGTTATTACCCTTTCAGCCTCAACATGGTGTTTTGTTACCTGATGATTTTATGTGCTTGAAATGAACCAACTAACTAATTAACTAACTAACTAGCTTACTAGCTAACTAACCTCTGTAATACAGTAACACTCTATAATGCTAGTGTTTAGCTTCGAAGTGGAGTTCACGAATGCCTTCCACTCTTCAATGGAATCTTTTTAATTACTCCTAGTATTGTCATTTCTAATTGTTTTTAAATGTTAAAGTGATTTTTTTGTCTTCTGATCTTGTTTACTGTCATTTTGTATTTCTTGTTGAGCTCTTGCAACCTGTTTCCAAAACAGTTTTTTTCTGCTAATGGTAAATAAATTGATTCAGATTCTATCGGCTGTCATGTACAAACCAGACGGGTAAGTGCAAAGGCTGCATATCGTACCTTTAAATGGTCCTGATCATGTTTTTGGTGTTGGAATTTCTGTTTTTTATATCCTCCATTCGAAACACACCGTGGAGATCCCCTGGGTCCTGAAGACCGCCCCTTCAAAAGGACCTTTTCTGTAGCCGCTTTCATTCCAAGTTGAAAACTGAAAGCATTTTCTATTTACAAAAGCTGTCGTGTTCCAAAAGTTTTTTTGTACAAATGAAACCAATTTTGAGTGGTGAAACATTCTTCCTCTAGTGGGAAAAGAGTAACATCTTTCCTATTTATGGAAATGATCACATCAGCTATGCTTAAAACTGAGTTGGTCTTAGTATTAGGGTTGCCCCGATATTGATGTTGGATATTGGTCCAATATCAGCCAAAAATCGAGTATTGGATTTTATCGGACGGCATCTAAAATCTCTGATATAAGCGCTCCGATAAGCAGTCCATGTTCGGATCCAGCAGTTCTCCCTTCCTTGATTGTGTTTAAATCCACACTCAAAGTTCCACAGACTAACTCAATGACTTGTTTTTCATAGTTTGTTTTATCCTGTAAATTATTGTGTTTTAACTGTGTGTTGTACTTCCTGCTGCCTCTTGCTCAGGACTCCCTTGAAAAAGAGGTTCTTAATCTCTATGGGATATTTTCTCCTGCATAAATAAAGGTTAAATTAAAATAAATAAATAAATAAATGAATAAAATTCTATCCATAGGTGACTCTGGTTCACACTCTGACACAGTAGGTGAAACTACTGCACTGTAACGTTGGCTCCGCCCACCAAACCCTGGCTTGTCCTTGTTAACGCTACCTGGCCGAAATGAAGAGTTGGATCTTTCTCCTTTTCTGTAACATAATTACTATATTTCCTGGACTATAAACCACTCCTTTTTTCCCAGGCTTTGAACCCTGTGACCAATACAATGATGTGGATGATGTGGATTTTTCTGGGCTAATGAATGCAGGAAATACAAAAACCAGACAGACAGAAGAGATCAATGTAAAGATGAAGATGCTAGCTTTTTGCACAACACGCAATTATTTTTGTCGTGCACACATGAAGATATTCATATGATTAAGTTTTTAAGGTGAAAGGAATCGACCTGTTCATGCAAGAAGGAAATAAAAAGACAAAAAAATAAAGACTGAGGAGTCTGTTCATCTCCAACACTGGAGAAGACTTTTGACTTTAGTGGTTTCAGTCACAGGAGGAAGACGAAGAAAGACATCACTTTTCTATTGACCCTCAAGTTTTATCAAATGGAAAAATGACAATTTCGACAAAACCCTAATTTTTTCGATTAAAAGTTTTTGTGCAGGCAAGAGGTGGTTTTTCAGTCGTAGCACAAATTATATATTATGCAAAACTGCAATCGAAAGACCTATTTTCACAACTACTCAGGTGAATTTAAAAAACATATTGGAATATACTGACTACAGTAGGGCTCAGGAAATGGAAATTAAATGAAACATCATTAGATGGATTGCAAATATTTTAAAATGTGTTTCCAGCTATTCAGTACATCTGATGTTATTTTTGCAATAAATTGATTGATTGATGTTGACAGACGTACAACAAGAGAAGAGTTTTTCCCGTGTAAAGATGGTGTGGTATGTGTGGACACACCAGGAAACCACAAAATTTTAAATGAGTAGCAGATAGAGGGAGAATATAGAAGAATAATAAATATATCTGTAACATAGCAAGAGATTTGCGTCCGTTACCATGTTTATAGAATGACTTCTACTGCCATCTACGATAATAAAGAAACAAATCATTACAAATCAACTTCACATACTTGTGTTTTTTCCACATTTAGTGCATTTCAGTAAAGTTTTGCGCATATATCCAATAGAAAAGCGATTAATGGCTTTTGTGTTTGGTTAAATCAGACATTTTACTGCTGTGTTACAGGAAACACCGTTTGGAAACAATCAGTTAAGGCATAGAAATAAATATTTACAGAATACTAATAATACTAATACTAATAATATTTACATTTACTCTTTCTTTGTAAAAGTCTATTTTTTTAAGTAACTTTTTAAAGAAACTTTTGTCCCTGACAGAGGACAAATATGCATTGCTGGGTCTCAGGAGGATGTAGTCAGGAAAATATTGTATGTATTAGTCATGGTGATATCCTATCGGATCGATTTTGGTATCAGCCAATACTCAAGGCTGCAATAACGGTATCATACTGGAATCGAAGTAGTTGTGGAACAATTACATTTTATTCATAATTATTTAATTAATTTTATGTATTTTTATGTACATAAGTTGATATTGTGCTGCTAACCAGCAACAAAACGTGTGTGTATATGTCAGCTCGCACCTGTGAATTTGACCTAGAACTGTGTTTCTTCGCCATTTTCTCCGCCATTAGTTTCTGTACACAAAAAGTTCTTAGTATTTAGTTTTTCCTCCTCAAAACAAATAAATAAATACAATGAAAAGAATGAATGAGATATGATTTTTGGTTCATATCGCTCAGCGCTGCTAGCCATGTCATTGTTTGAGCTGCGGGTTCACAGTTTCGTAAAAAAGTAGCACCTTATAGTCCGAAAAATACAGTATGTATGACTCGTGGTGATATTGGACCGATATTAGTGTCGGCCAATACTCAAGATAGCAATATCGGTATCATATCAGAAGTGAAAACATCATATCGGGACATCCCCACTGACTATCTCAGTAATGAAGCTCAGATCTGAATTACCAGTCGGTGGAATTCATCCCAATACATTTGTTTAAACTGAGCCAAAAATAAATAAATAAATAATGAAGTGTGCAGGAGAGCTGGACAGACCTGAGGCAGTGGGCGTGTCCTGTCCAGCTCCGTGCAGTCTGTGGGGAGGGGCCGTCCTTACACTGTCATCTGGAGGTCAGCTTTCATTTCACTACGCAGAACTGTATCACTTCAGGAAAATCAAATACAATCTCACTTTAGGGCTGGACCACATGTGGATAGTTTCAAATATAGCCAGATTTTTTTCATATGCCATACACAAAGGAACAATATATCTAGATACAATATTCTGGGTTAAAATTAATGATATGGGGCTGATATTTCCGTCTTCATCTTGTATCATTGGCCAATGTGCTCTTTTGTTTCCCCAGCCATGATTGACTGACAGGTGAAGGAAAAAGACAAAAAAAAGAAGAGAAAAGGGGGCTGAAAACTTTGTGGAGGAAAATGCTTTGCATATTTTATTATTTATTATTTTTTTGATTTAATGTTAACTTTTGTTCTTTTCATTTGTTTCTTTGGCTATTTTTGTTCATCTTCTTGCCCAATTTATTAATTTTTGCTTTGTTGTAGTCGAATTTTTTGCTTATTTTTCACAACATTGATTATTTTGTTGATTTAATGTTCTTTTTTTTTGTCCGTTTTATTCATTACTTTGGGTATTTTTATTAATTTTCTTGCCAATTTTTTTCCTTTTTTACTTTAGCCCACTTTTTGCTCATCTTTCCAAATCATTTATAATTTTTGATTTAATTTATTTAACCTTTTTTTCCCCTTTTATTCATTAGTTGGCTATTTTTGTTCATCTTCTTGTCCAATTTGTAGTTTTCTACTTTATTTTACTAAATTTTTTGCTTATATTTACACATCATTTATTATTTTGTTGATTCAATGTTAATTTTTGTTAATTTTATTCAGTACTTAAGCTATTTCTGTTAATCTTCTTGCTTAATTTATTGTTTTTTACTTTAGTTTAGTTAATGTTTTACTTATGTTTCCACATCATTTATTATTTTGTTGATTTAATGTTAATTAGATAGTTCAAAAACTGGATGTGGTTGGGAAAAACTGAGATTAGTTTTGAATTCCGTTAGATAAAAATAGCTGTCAGACCTAACTTAACTAATATTATGTTCCCCAGTATAGTATATCGAGATATATACATTGTGTATCGCCATTCTGAAAAAAAAAAAAAAGGCAGGGTGTGTGTGTATGAGTTTTGGTTGATATGGCCCAGCCCTATCTGACATAATGACTGACTGGAAGGGGCATTGGGTTGGCTTTAAAACAGGTGTGTTCAAGTGGGTTTTTCTCAGCTCGGATGTGAGGATTTCATTAACAGTGCTGCATCTCTGAAGCTCCACAGTTGGGGTTGTGGCAGACTTCTTTCTTAGTGTAAAAAAATAGATGTCAACTATTCTGTCTTTAAAATGGGACCTATAGAAACAATGTTTTAAAATCAATTATCAGTCTGTTCAATAAAGCATATACCGTTTCTCTTTTTTTTTTCCACTTCTCCTGGACTAATAGAATAGTGCTTCGTATAAATATGTTTTAAGACTCTTTTTGCGACACTTTTTCTTAAAACTATTTCAAAACATATTCAAATACATTTGTAGCATTTTTATATCGTTCACATTTCCTAAGAAAAAACAAAAACAAAACTGTAGTTGGAGTGGATACAGGGTTAATATAGCACTCTTTGTGTTGTCCATCAGTTGTTGTTGTTGAAATGTCCTTCTATACTCAGGTTGTGGCACATAGTGGCATTATTGGCACATTGTTCAGAAATAGAGTTCATCTTCCACCCGCCGCAGCTGCTCCTATTCCTCTTGATCCAAAAAGTCAAATATAATCCCATATTTTCCTTGAGACAAACTGAATCCGACGTCCACAGTCTTCTGCGTTAATACACCTACATTATGATCTAGATCTAAACGTCTGTACGTTCCTGGAAATATGGAGTTTGGCAGCGTGTGGCGGCTGCTTTGCTCCGTCATTGTTAGAAAAATAAATATCTTCACCAGTGTCCAAAGAGTGATCGGACTATTTTACAAAAGACGCTGTTTGTGTGTGTTTCTTGTTTTTTCCAGCTTGATCCTGCAGAGATAAGAAGAGCAAAATTACCCCCAACATAAAAGATAAGCAAAACCCCCCCAGACTATGGGACTAAGGTTGCTGAAGGTCAAAGGTCATGATGCCATTTTGGAGCCTACATGTAGTTTCCTATCTGTCAACAATAGTAACAGAGCACTTATCACCACTCTTTTTGGAGTTACAACCATTTAAAATCATGAAAAAAGCAAGAATTATGAGAAAATTACTTGGAATTTATTTTATGAGTGATTTTATTCTTCTTTAAGCATGAAAAACACAATGTAATTTAATTTTTTTATATGAACCTATGTTTCCTGGAATTACAAAAACGTCCACTCAGCTGGACAATGTGTTTAATTTATGAAGCAAATAAACAAGTATTTAAAACCCATAATCAGAAAGTGAATAAAAAATGTTAAGAAAAAATAAAAAAAAAACCAAAACCATTTTAATTACAATGTTACAGTAATGCTATGAATGTCAGTGTATTGGATGATGCATAACCCATAAAACCCATGAATATGTAAGAGAACAGCTGTAGAATAACCGTCCACTGTAGTGACCAGTAAGACTGAAAGCATCATTGTGACCTTTGACCTTGAGTCTTCAAATTTGTCCTGCATATCAACAGTGAGAGCAAAAAGAAGCTGTATGGAAAACCGAGTATACAGGATTTAGGTAGGTATACATTATTTATCTATCATAATTTATCATTTTGTAATTTTTGACCTTGACCTTTGACCTATGGTCACCAAAATTTTCTGTTTAACATCTTTCCTGATAATTTCATGGAAGTTGGTCCAGTAGTTTTTGTGTAAAGTTTCTGACAATCAGACAAACATACAACAGTCATTGGAACAAAGCTAGGTTACTCTCTGTGTATTTTAAGGGAAACACTGTTTTCAAAACACCCACTTTGGTCAAAGGAGGACATAAAGTTTTCCCAGATAATCAGGCGTCTTCTTTTTAAAGCAGCAGCATTAGGAGGACACAGCGTAGACAGAGCCCAGCTGACGGAGAAGAATATGTGTCCAGATGACGTCCAGGCACTGTCCTCTAACTAAACTACCTGCAGGGTAACTATTCCTTTTAAAATCTGGGTCAATAGCAGACGATAGACCCCCCCCTCCCAAGGCTTCTAGCAGCACTGGAGGCGCAGAGCATGTGTTT
Organism: Siphamia roseigaster; assembly: GCA_029814505.1. Lineage (NCBI taxonomy): Eukaryota > Metazoa > Chordata > Actinopteri > Kurtiformes > Apogonidae > Siphamia > Siphamia roseigaster. The sequence continues at coordinate 34,859,765 of JAPTYR010000029.1, read as the reverse complement.
AACTTTCACACTTTGAATTTAAAATGGAGGCCACCACTGTGGCATACATTACGTATGCAGAAAAATATGTCCAGTCAAGTGGCCCTTTATTCCATAATGATGTAAAAAAAACAATATGCTCTTTGGTGTAAGAATGAGGCCAGAACCATCAGTATTCATCCAAATGCTTCAGCTATACAGTGCCAAGAAATCAGAAGCTATGAGTGTAAAGCTGATTAATACTGATGCTCCTTCAATGAATCTTTCACCCAATGACCTCAAAATGCTGCATTGAAGTGGAGTGAAATATTCTCCATAACAAAACAAAAATGTTCTAGAATGTTGGGGATTTTTAGAGGAGGAGTTTTTGCAAAATAAAAATACACAGAAACAACACATACAGATATGTGCTTCATGTTTAGTTTGGGGCTGCAGTTATTAAATTCCATGAAATTCCCTGCCTTTCCCTGTCTGTAAAAGCCTTTATTGAAATTCCCTGATATTCCAGAAACTGTCTGACTCGTGGGAACCCCGTTTGAATTCATCTTTCAGCCAATGACCTGAAAATGCTGCACTATTGGACTGAAATATTCTTAGTAGAAATGCTCCACAAAAGACAGACAGAATTCTAAACATGTCACAAATGACAAACATATGCCCAGCTCCATCCTATTCCCAAAGTGGGGCAGCGTTCCTGCATATGGGGGCGGAGGTGGCGGGGGGAGGCTCACATGGTGATCTGTGAAAGGGGACAGAACCTACCAGAGCGGAAACTCAGGACGTCTCCTCCACCCCATAGGAAGTGAACGGGCCTTCAGCTCGTCAACAGGAGATCTCGAACCATTTCTCAGACACGAAGGCGACAGGAATCAGCTGTCTTTCAGTGGGAGAGGGCCTGCGGGAAATAAAAGACGAGATGTCAGAACGTTAGCAGTGCTCAAATCCATGGAAATGACGTTGGCCTAGGGCAGTGGGTCTCAGTCTTTTTCTGTCTTTTTCTGTCTCCAGGTCTCCTTAAACCCCAACAACACTGTAACAGTGGTACAGTTAGAACATTTACTGATAGAAACATCGATATTGTAAAAATACTTTTTTTTCTTTTCCTTATTTTTTTGTTCAAATTGAAAATAACTTGAATAAGTGGTGTCAGGCATAACAAACCCCACCCTTTGCAAACATTTTAGCTCTCCGCAAAATGTGAAACTATGTGTTCGACCTTTTATGGTCGCCACATACAGCCTCCATGTAGTTTCCTATCCGTCACCGATAGTAACTGAGCACTTTCTGAGTACTTGTCTTATCCCCACTCTTTTTGGAGTTGTGGCCATTTAAAGTCACGTGACCTTGATTCTGACCTTTCAATATCACACAAGGTTATGACGCCATTTTGAAGTCCATGCCAGGTTTCCTATCTGTCAATAATAGTAACGAAGTCTCTATCACCACTCGGTTTTCTGTTAGAACCCAGTTTAGGTATTGAGGTATTGACCCAGTGACCCCTGACCTCTTGGGTCAACAATAGGTAAACATCTATACACACAAGATGGAGAATTGAAAGACCAGAATTTTGGTGCTCATTGTGTGTGAGATGAATAGTTCAAAGGTTGTAAAAACAAATTTTTGGTGACCTTGATCTTTGACCTACATTCACCAAAATGTAATGGGATCTATTCTGGACCACCGCGCACCTTCCCTGAAAATTTAATGGAAAGAGGTTGAGTAGTTTCTGCATAACAAAAAAAAATAATAATAATAATACCCTTGCTTCCCCTTTGGCGGGCAGGGAAATTAAGGCACAATTTTCAATTATGTGGGTTTATTAAAGGCAGACGTTTGGGTTTTCAAGGGTTAAAGGTTGGTCTTTAAGGGTTAAAAGTAGGTCTTTAAGGGTTAAAGGTGGGTCTGCAACGGTTAAATTTAGGTCTTTAAGGGTTAAAGGTAGACCTTTAAGGGTTAAAGGTGTTGGGGCAGAAAAGGTTGTCTACTCACAGATCCGTTATTAAATAATCTTCTTATGCTAATTAGCATTTGTGCTGTGCAGTGTGTTTTGTTGTTGTGGAAGCAGAGCTACATGACACAGACTTGGACAGATTTCAGGGGAATCAACCGATATATGAAATGTTACTGGAGCCTGATGGTCCATAGCGATATGAGCCGCTGCTGTTGAAGGCCTTTAAACGAAAGCACATGGTCCTGGTGGAAGTGGATATTCAGTCCACGCCTGGAAGGTTCTGGAACGTTGACTTTGGCAGGAGAGTCCGTCAGAGCACACAGTTCGGACTCAATTGGTTAATTGATGGAAACCTGATTAGGGACAGACTGAGGGTATAGAAGCTCAAGTGTGGAAGAAAAACTCCAGAAAGGCCTGCAAAGGAGAAGAAGGCTGCAACTTTGGTTCTGTTCTTTTGTTTGTCAGAAACTTTACACAAAAACTACTGGACCAATTTCAATTAAATTTTCAGGTTAGGTGTGAGGTGGTCCAGACTATAGACCATTAAATTTTGATGAATGTAGGTCAAAGGTCAAAGTCACCAAAAATGTGTTTTTACAATGATCCGAGATAGGTAAAAGATCAGGAATTTCCTTAGTTTACTCAGTTTAGCATATAGCTTCTTTTTGTTCTCACTGTTGATGTACGTTAACATCAGAACCTTGAAGGACAAATTTGAAGACTCTAGGTCAAAGGTCACAATGAAGGTCAAATTGAATTTTAGATATTTAGACTTTTTAGCTATTCATCTTACGGACTTTCAACAAGCAACAAAATGCTGGTCTTTCAATCATGTGTCTTGTGTGTATAGATTCTGACCTATTGTTGACCCTAGAGGTCAGGGGTCACTGGGTCAATACCACAAAAGCTAAAATGGACTATAACAGAATAATCAGTAGAGAGTTTAGTTACTATTACTAACGTGGGAAACCTGGGATGGGCTTCAAAATGGTGTAATGACCTTTGACCTTGAGCGACTCTGAAAGGTCAAAACCAAGGTCACATGATTTTAAATGGTCATAACTCCAAACAGAGTGGTGATAAGTACTCAGTTACTATTGTTGACAGATAGGAAACTACATGGAGGCTCCATACTGGCATCATGACCTTTGACCTTGAGTGACCATGAAAACACAAACCCATAGTTTCACATTTTGAGAGGGAGATGTCCACGAAGAGATAAAATGTTTGTGAGGGGCGGGGTTTAGTTGTTCCTGGAACCACTTGTTTCTAATGTTTTCAATTATCTTGTCCGTCATCCACTGCCTCATTTCCAACTCGTCCTTCTGTTTTCGGTAAACCTGTGGATGTGGATGTTCGACACATGGTCCACACATGCTAACCTTCTCTTCCTGCTTCTGTTGGGCCTTATTTCATCTGAGTGTCTGCGTCCTGTCTGTGCTGCATTCAAATCCACTTAAGAATAGCGGTAGGCATGAGCGCTGCAGACCGCTGGAGGTCCAAACCAGCTCCAGGATCCATCAGCTTTAAGCCACAAATATTTACATTATTTTTCAACCGGAGGAAAACACACATGCTAAGTTGATGTTTACATACTGTAGATTTAGTGGAAATACCCTGAACCACCACCCCCCCATAAGGTTCCCCTTCTAATCTGTGGATGTTAACCCTTTAATGCACCCTGTATCATATGTACAGGGTGCATAAACCTGTCAAAGCTGTACAGTTGTTTCACTAATTGCAAATTTAAGTTATATTCTGATTTTTTTTTTCAATAATTAAAACATATATAACAAGTGGCACCACGTACAACAAACCCTGCCCTTCGCAAACATGTTAGCTCTTAATGGACAACTCCCTCTAAAAATGTGAGTCTGTGGGTTTGACCTTTCAAAGTCACTGAAGGTCAAAGGTCATTTCTTTTTTTTTGCATTCTTAATTTGTTTTATTATATTTTGCCATTTGTTAAACAAACATACATGCATATACAAACAACAAACGCACAACGAAGATGTATATCAAAATTTTAAAAAGGATCGTTACAAAATCTACCAAAGGTCTACCACCTAGAAAAAGTAGGGACGATCACTCCTGTAAAGTAAAAGAAATCAGGAAAAAGCAGAAAATAATAATTGAACAAAATAAGCGTACACACATATACACATATTTTTATATAGTATTTTATTTTCTTGGTCTGGCACACTTCAGCCCACATTAGTCTGAATGTGTTCCCTGGACTACAGTTTGACCCCCTGGTCCACACACTAAAGCTAACGTGTTAGCATGCTAGCAGATAGACAGGCTAATGTTTCCATGCTAGCAGATGGACAGGCTAATGTTAGTGTGCTAGCAGATGCACAGGCTAATGTTAGCGTGCTAGCAGATGTACCGGCTAATGTTAGTGCACTAGCATATGCACAGGCTAATGTTAGCATACTACAGATGGACAGGCTAATGTTAGCATGCTACCAGATAGACAGGCTAATGTTAGCATGCTAGCAGATGGACAGGCTAATGTTAGCATACTAGCAGAAGGGCAGGCTAATATTAGTGTTCTAGCATATGCACAGGCTAATGTTAGCGCGCTAGCAGACGCACAGGCTAATGTTAGCATACTAGCAGATGGGCAGGCTAATGTTACCCTGCTACCAGCTCAACAGGCTACTGTTAGCATGCTAGCAGATGAACAGCAGATAGCGGGGTTTGGAGTGAGGATACATAACTTTACAGTGTGTTTTCTTTACTCCACTTCTAAAATCTGCAGAAAACAGCAGAATACAAACACTCCACATTTAGTTCTGCTTGTGCAGAGGTGATTTATCTGGAACATTTCAGATATGGCAAACGTTCATGTGGCGTCCATATGGACTGAACATCAGCAGCTGACGGTGCCGTCTTTAATCTGCTTTGAGTTTTTGGACAATAAATTACCTCATTTTTTCAATCATCTGCTTTTATATTAGTGTGTGTTCTTTGGTCTTTTCTGTAGAAACCGTAGGTTTAGCAGCTGTTAGCATCAAGTACAGGTCAACTGAAACTAAACATTAGTCTGTAGAATACCAAAACACACACACATATCCGTAAAACATTAGGTTTTATGGATATTTGTTGTTGTTTTACTGATATTTGTTGTTGTTTTACCGATATTTGTTGGTGTTTTACTGATATTTGTTGTTGTTTTACTGATATTTATTTTCCTGATACTTGTTGTTTTACTGATATTTGTTCTTGTTTTTCTGATATTTCTTGGTGTTTTACCAATATTTATAGAATAGAATAGACTTTAATGTCATTGCACAAGAAAGATACAACGAAATTACTGTG
>JAPTYR010000029.1:34401135-34412042 GCA_029814505.1 Siphamia roseigaster | reverse complement strand
CAAATGGGTCATATAGTCTTCTGAGACCCACGAAAGTTAACTTTTTAAAAAACTTTTATGTTTAACAATTGTCTTAATTGGAAAAGGCCTCTCTTTTTTTTTTCTTTTTTTTTTGGGGGGGACATTTTAAAATGTATTTTGATTTATCTATTTTTTTAATGGAACGATCTATGCAATGGACTTTTTTTTTTTTTTTTTTACCTGTAAAGACCTAAACATCCATCACTGACCAAAAGCCTCTGCTGATCCAAACTGTTGATCCACTAATCCTTTCAATGCATGTCAATAACTGGTGTAAAACAGAGTTTATCATCATTTCATGGTCATCAGATATAACCCATTTGGACATTCAGAGGCTCCATTGTTACCATGGAAACATTGTCATCTTCTACAATAGGCAGGGTCTCCATGGATCCTTAATCTAAAATGCAGTATATCTTAAAATGTCTTTAAATTATTACATTTCACTGTTTTTGAAGAGTGGAATTAATTTTGATCCTGAAGCTTTTCATGATCAACAAATTAAATGATGGAAAGTACCATATTTTGACTGGGGGAAAAAGCAAAATATAAAGGATAATATTACAATAAATGGTGGGAAAATTATTCAAGAACGATTTCATTTGGGAATGAAATTCATCAACGAAATTCATTTGGGAACAGACACAAAAGTAGCTCTGGGTCTTTAATGGTTTAAAGGCAGATCTAGAGCCAAACACTTTTCCTTATTTCCCCTGTTGATGGGTCATTTTAGAATAAAGAAGTCAGAAGTTTAAATTTCATGTCTGTGCACACCCATTGTGAAATAGGTGTGGCATGGACTGTACACCTACTTATAAATTCCAGTAAAATAATTGTGAAATGGCAATTATTTCCCTGAGGATAATCGTAACTCAAAATTCGCTAATTGCTGCATTCCCAGGCCCAGCACAAGTAATGTTTGGTAAATTCACCCCAACCGCTACACTTTACGGTACTTAAAAAAAAAAAAAATTCCCCCGTTGGTTGTTTTTAATTTTGTCTCAAAGGTTTAAAAAAAAAAAAAAAAAAGCCTTAAACCATTAAATTTGATCAAAAATGTGAAGATACCCTAACGGCTTTTCAACCCTGGTCCTACAGAGCTGCTGATGAAAAGTAATCATGATGAGAATGAATAAATATGAGATTAGAAAATGCATAATTATGAGATAAAAATCATACATATTAGATAAATGCATAACTATAACATAAAAAGCCATAAATATGAGAAAATAAATGCATAATTATGAACTCAGGAGTAGAAATTCTGAAAGTCAAAAATTGATAAAAATTCATAATTATGACCTAGAAAGTCACGGTTTCTCTCCTCCACTGATTTTCCCTCTGAAGTGACTTTTTGTACTGTCACATCTGTTGGGTTTGGAAAAAGGAACTAGTCTATTCTTAGAATGTAAGGAGTATAAAGTACAGATATTTTTATGAATAAATGTAGGAAATAAAAGTAAAGTTGCCAGGTAAATACATACTCGAGTACAGATGCCTAAAAAAATCTACTTAAGTACAGTAACAAAGTACTTTTACTTTGTTACGTCCTACCTCTGGGTTTTATGCACTTTTATACGGCACTTTTAAAATGTCTAGATATTTTTATGTGTCCAGTTTTTGTAGCTGTTTTTATACAGTTTTATGTTTGCCTTGTGTTCTTGCTTTATTTGATTAGATTCTGGTAATTATGTGTTCTGCACAAATGGGAAATAAACTTCCATTGTAACATAATCAACATAATTTTCAACATTATACAAGGGTTAAACCCATCTTTGTCCAACCGGTGCGGTAGCGTGTTGAGGTCATGCAGTCTGCTGACCTGTGGCTCCGCCTTCTTTCTCTTCCACTGAGGACTCGGTGCACACCAGATGAGAATTAGCCGTGATATTACCATGAGATGTTTTCATCACCCAGATTAGGGGTTAAGGCACCTTGCTTAGGCACAGACCCATTTAGCGGCACTGGCCAATCGGGTAACAGGTAACTAAGACGTGTGAGACGCCTGAAGGATAAGGTGTTCATTCAGAAGGACACAGGACACCCAACCAAACCCAGCTGAACCGGGAGGTAAGCAAACCTTAGCTAGTTTCTGTTTGCACCCACCAGGACCTCCAGGACAGTATTTAAATGAGGAAATGCGACTTTTATAAGAGGTCGACAATGGTCTGAACCGCCCAGACGGACAGCAGTTTTGGATTCATCGAATCTGAAATGACCGTTTGCTTAACAGACATGGTCCTTGGTGTCTGACGTATAATCTAGGTTTTGGTAGGATCCCAGCAGTGTTGGTTTTTAGAAGAGGGCATCTCCTTTTTTGTCCGGTGAGTGAAAGTATCAGTTCTAAGAGCGTCAACCCTTGGATTGGGGTCAGCGGGATAGCCACTGCTTTTAGGATCATCAGCAGGTTTGGTCTTAACCGGATTTGGCTGGAGGAGCTGAATCAACGCTGTCCCAGGATTACAGGGATGACATTGGAGGAGAGTTTAGAGTCCAGTCGCACCACAGCTCCGTCGCATCCCAGCACTGTCGGGTTCCAGCAGCGCATTCGAAGCCACCCCAGCCCCTCTGGATTTAAAAAAAAAACAAAAACCCGGATTCTGTTTTGACTGTCGGAAAAAGTGGTATGGTTTGTTTCCCTTCTGGCACAAAGGAAAAGCAAATGTTCTTAGCCTTATTTGTGTGGGCCAAGGTTCTAATAGTTTTGCGTTTTTCATAGGGCTGCAGCTATCAGATATTTTTCGAATCCAGTAGTTTTAATTAGTTTTTAGAGCAGATTTTCTAGTTTTTATTAGTTTTCCTTTTCCCTAAATGTTTAGTTCTTGTATGATTCAGTTTTTTCATATCTTTATTATCTTCCTCTGTGTCGTGTTGAAATCCCACACCGGACTTTTTCTGCTGGTTTCTCCCAACTTTAATTACATCAACAAAAGGAAAAGCAAATATTCTCAATGTTATTTGTGTGTGCCAGGGTTCTAATAGTTTGGGTTTTTCATAGGGTTGCAACTATCAGATATTTTTGGAATAAAGTAGTTTTAAATAGTTTTTACAACAGATTTGCTAGTTTTATTGGTTTCCTTTTCCCCAAATGTTTAGTTTTCATATTAATTGAAGTTTTTTCATATCTTCCTCAAATAAATCCCCTACAGATCTTTATCTGCTGCTTTTTCCCAACTTTAGTTCCATCGACAAAGTCAAAAACAAAAGGAAAAGCAAATTCTCTTTGCACCAAGGATGTAATGGTTTTCTGCAACTATTGGATATTTTTAGAATAGTTGATTTAATTAGTTTTTAGAGCAGATTTGCTACTTTGTTTTGTTTTTGTGTTGGTTTGTTTGTTCAGGAATTTTATTATTTTCCTCGGTGTTGTTGAAATAAATCCCACAAAGGACTCTTTCTGCTGCTTTCTCCAAACTTTAGTTATGTTGACAAAGATGATAACAAGGCTAATGCTAATGCTGCAGTAGGAGTCTAATGCTATTTTTCCATGCATACACTGCCCTGTTTCTGCCTTGAGCTGCGTAAAACGGTCCCACACTTTCCACATTAGTTTTTTCTATGCATGCTGCTACTTTTTGCTCTTTCTATATAAATTAAATGAACCTTCGAGGCATTGACTCTGCCTCCAACATTTTTTTTTTTGTTGGAGGAAGATTATATCTCAAATTATTTAAATTCCTTGATTCGTTTCACTGAGTTTTTCATTAGTTTTTATTTAGTTTTGAAGGATTTTTGTCTAATTCAGTTACTTTTAATTAGGGCTGTCATTAATGCGGATTAATCGATCATGATTAATCTGATAAAAAATGTTAACCCAATTAAATGAAAAAGTTGTTTATAGTTTTGTTGAAACTGTTGGTGATGAATAAACATGTTAATTGCATATATATTCATATGTTTATATATGTTTTTGATATTTTTGGGCATTTTTTGCTGTTTTAGAAGAGTTTATGAATACGTTATGGATTTTCTGTAGCTTTTTTTTTTTGGCGGTTCTTGGTGGATTTTAGAATGTTTTGGAGTTATTTCACTCTACGTTTGTGTATTTTGTGCAAAAAAAAGACAGAACTGTCGACTCATGGTGTTTTAATCAAAATTAATCCAAAGCAACCCTGTGAATAATTGGATTAAAATTTCTAATCATTTGACAGCCTTAGTTTTAGTTAGCTTCTAGAGCAGATTTGCTACTTTTTATTAGTCTTCCTTTTTTCCTAAAAGCTTAGTTTCAGTTTAGTTTTTGCATTCAAGTTTTTTTCTACATATTGTATCTTTTTCTGCTACTTTCTCCCAAATGTAGTTACATTGACACACACACAATACTGTTTCAGTTATGGCTTATTTAAACTTCTAGTTTTTGACTACAGTGAATGAAAATGTTTTTTCAATTCTTCTTTTGGTCATTGGGTGACTTGTAACAATGATCACTTCAGTTTGTTTCGCGGCTGTACAGAACTGGTCATCAGCTGTTCACTGAAACCAGATGTTTGTTAAATGGTTCGCTGTTGCACGTGAGGAGAGGGAATCCAACCCCATCCTTTAAACTGTTATCTGAAAGGTAAAGGAGCCAGCCACTGCCTGTTGCTAGGTAACGGTTGGAAGCTGGTAAGAGTCTGGAGCTGTCGACAAAGTGTTGGAGTGCTATGATACGTGCACATGCACACGTACATAGACAAACATAAACATGGGGGAAAAAAAAAATGCACATACACAAAAACACATGCACAGAGGCACTTTTTGTGTTTGTGTCATCGTCACTGTGTCTGTGCAGTCATTACAAAAGGCTTTAATTAGGGGTGTAAAATTATTACAGAATTGTCGAATTGAGCAAAAAAAAAAAACATCTTGACTATACGAATGTTTTTATAAAGCTATTTGTTTTTTGTCAATCTTGATTTTTTTTTTTTTTATGACAGTAGAAAAATCAATGTAATGATTTGAAATGAAAATACCTCAAGTTGTGGACTTTTCTCAGCAATTTTTAGGTGAGATTAAAAAATAGATTGAGATCAATTAATAGGTGTTATGAATCTCTCCTTTTTAAATATCTTGACAGCACTGGCTTTAATACCAGATTTATCAGCTACAGTGAACTGTTTATTGGGCCAATGGACACCAGGATTTGTGGTGTTGAAAAATAGTCGAAAATGTTTTCAAAAGAAATTAAAACATTTTTGTTTACACAATGACATGAAATGGAAATAGCATTAGTAATATTGAAAGATGTCTTATGATTTGTTTCAGCTATTTTTTGGTTGAATGAGCGTAAATGTATAAGCATTTAATTTATTTACTTTTATTGCATTGGGCTATTGTATCGTGTGTGTGTTTGTGTGTAAGATATTTCAGTATTTCATTTGAAGATACTATATCAATATTCACAAGTACTGTTCGGATATTTTTCAGTATTCATTCAAATGCAGATATGGCAGAGGTTCATTTTAGTTTTTACTTACGGGTCTAAACACAGTCATGTCCCATCAGAGACTGAGGCAATTTGACAGATTAGTTGTTGCTAAATGATCCACATTTTTAGTTCTAAAGTCATTTTTGCCTTAGTTGGACCATAATGGATTATCCAAAACAAGGAGATACTTGATATTTAAATAAATGTTGGAATGCCAATCAATTAAAGTTCTGTCAGACAGGACATTGGTGTTTTGACCCTTATTTATTTAATATTCCTGCTGTCTTACTAAGGATAAGTTGGATTGTCCTAAAAGTACATTTTTGTCTCTGACATGCAGAGGTTTGTTCATTCGTTTAGATTGAACAAAAATAAGGTTGTCAGTTCTGAACTAATAGAACATCAACATTTGAGCAGGATCTGAAACTGTAATGTCTGTAAAACATCATTGAACTTTTAACACAGAAACAATTTATGATAAAGCATTAGATCTTGTTCTGATCAAATAATGTATTTGTGAAGATTTCTGCTGTCATTCAATTCTTCCAGGAAATAATTATTTAAAAAAGAAACCAAACAAGAAAAAAAAAGGGTTTGTTTATAGTATCATGATACGTCATGATATATCGTATTGTGACGCAAGTGTTGTGATTTGTATGGTATGGGCACATTTTTGCAGATAAACACTCATAGTGGGGGCACGGATGACCTAGTAGTCAGTTCACGCACACCATGAGGCTTCGCCCTCGAGCAGGCAAACTCGGTTCAAGTCCAGCCCATGGCATCCTTCCACCTGCATGTTTCTCCCCTGCTCTCACCCATTTCCGACACTATCCACTGTCCTATCTTATCCATTAAAGGTATAAAAAAAAACAAAAAAAACAAACACCCCCAAAAAACACCTGTAGTGTTTTTTTTCCCCACACTCAGCTTTTTAAAGTTCTTGTTTGTTTATTTCCTTTTGTCCTTACACGGCCGTGGTGTTCATCACACTCAGGTTTTTAAGGGAGCTTTTTTTGTTTGTTTTCTTCTGTCTTAACATGGCAGTGGTGTTCATTACACTGAGGTTTTTTTTCCTTTTTTTTTTCTCCTTGTAGATCAGTAAGAGTCCAGGCGGCGGAGCGAAGCACAGCATTAGCAGAGGAAAATGAGTGAACTGGATCAGCTACGCCAGGAGGCTGAGCAGCTCAAGAACCAGATCAGAGTAAGTACCGTACAACCCATTGGACCTTCAGAGGCTCCGTAATTACCATGGAAACCCCATCATCTTCTACAACAGGGGTATTCAACTCTGGTCCTCGAGGTCTGGTATCCTACATGTTTTAGACACTTCCCTCTTCGAGAACACCTGATTCAGTTAATGATCAGCTCATCGTCATGCTGTGCAGAAGCCTGATAACAATGGAATGGTTTCCAGGTGTGCTGGACGAGTGAAATATCTAAAACATGCATACCGGAGCTCAAGGACAGAGTTGAATACCCCTGTTATACAACATTGATTGACCATGGAGTTGGATCAGTGACAGTGAATGGACACACTAGGTTTATGTTCAGTTATTGATAGATTTGAATGAAAGTCACTTTTTCTTCCATTTTCACTGTTTTTGGTGTGAAAACCCTCAACTTCAATCTGACCCTTTATAAACAGCTAGATGATCAATGAATTAAATATAGGAAAACACGTGGTTTTCATTTAAGAATACAATATATAAAGCATAATTTAAGAATTTATTTTTAATCCAAAGCAACTTTGATAAATCTGATTAAAAATTGTCATCATTTTGCAGTCCAAGTTAAAACCTATATATAGGTAGATTAGTTCTGCAGTTTGGAGAGGACACCAAAAACATTCAAACCACTGGGCACATGCAGGGCACAATTTTTTATTTATTTATTTTTCATCAACCCATAAAGACCCAGTGTGATTATTTATTTATTTTTTTTAAATATCGCCTCCAAAATATATATATATTTTTTTTCGCCTTTAAGCAATTCATCAGCATTCATTCAAAAACATTTCTCTGTATTTTGCATTTCTAAAATTAAGGTTATTACACTAAAAACAAGAAAACTGAAGGAAAATTACGTTTTCAGTTAAAATATCAACTGAATGTGAAAACCAGTGTCTCCAAACACTGTCATTTATCTAACTCCATGGGTTTTACTGGTGAATCAAAAAAAGAGAAACATTTACAAGAATGACCTCAGTTAAGTGATTCATCATCATTTATATTTTCTGAATTATCTTTTTTTAAACACACACACACACATTCCCCCATATTTCTGTATTTAATCCACTGATCATGTTGATGATCATTAAAGCTCAGAGTAAATTCAAAGGTTATTATAAAAAAATTAACGCTGTCAAATTTTAATCAGATTAATCACAGGCTTGCTGTGGATTAATTTTGATTAATCATGAATAAATATTCATTTTTTTTAATCTATATTGCATTTCATTTTCCATGAACAGACTCAAGAAAGAAGTGAATATATCTGCACTGAATCTGTTTGTTGTAAACTAGGCAACACATTAGCTTAGTGCTAGCAGAATCACCAACTAATGTATGCTTCACGTTAATGTGGTATTTTAATATGGAAGTGCTTCAGTGAAAAGAAAACTCCGTCAAAACACTTTGTTGGTTAACTGTTCTATCTCTGGGGGGGTTTTAATTCAAATTTCCCTCAAAATACACAAAAATACACAAAATGTGGAGAAAGAAAATACAAAATATGTTAAAATCCACAACCCCCCCCACAAAAAAGCAATGAAAATTTAAAAACATTCAGAAGCTCTACAGAAAAAAAACACTACAAAAATGTGATAAAATGTAAAATATATGCACATTAACATGCGTATTCATCACCTTCAACAGCTTCAACAAAACTGTAAACAACTTTTCCACTGAACTAACCTGTTTAATCTGATTTATCATAATGAGTTAATTTTGACAGACCGAATCAAAAACAAAAAAGGAGGAAAAAAAAGTCTTATTCAACAAAATTCAGGTTTGGGTTTTTAAGGGTTAAGGAATAATGACTAAATACTAAATTAATTTTTTTGTTTTTGGGGGGGATGCAGATTAAACACAGCACAGACAGAAGACATGGACAGCACTTCTAGCTGCTCACTGATCATAGTTAAAACGGACTAGAAATGAATGTTGGGTTTTTTTGTTTGTTTTTAAACAGATTAAAATTTATAAGTCATCAGATGTGATTAAAATTGCCAAATAAAACCTGTATAAAGCATGATTAAAAAAAAATAGGTCTCTCAAAATTAAAGCATTAACTCAGATTAATCAGTCATGATGATTAAGTTGAATAAAAATCTTAACACAATTCAATGGAAACATTTTTTACAATTTTGTAGAATCTGTTGAAGTGTTAAAAATGTTACTTGCATATACATATTTTTTGCACGTGTTTTGGATATTTTATCATATTTTTTGGTTGGGTTTTTTTTTTTTTTTGGGTTTTCTATTGTATTTTTGTGTAACTAACTGACTGACAAACCAACGATCTAACTAAGCAACTCACTGACTGACTGACCACCTAACTGACTGAGTGATCGACCAACCAACAAACCGTATAACTAACCAATTAAATGACTGAGCAACCGATCAACCAAACATCTAATTAACCAACTGACTGACTAACCGAGCAACAAACTCACTCATCTAATTAACCAACTAACTGACCTTTTAATCGACTGAGAAACCAACTAACTGCCTACCTGACTAACTGACCAACCAGCCGACCGACCAACCGACCATCTAACTAACCAACTAACTGCCTACCTGACAAACTGACCAACCAGCCGACCGACCAACCGACCATCTAACTAACCAACTAACTGCCTACCTGACTAACTGACCAACCAGCCGACCAATCAACTGACCATCTAACTAACCAACTAACTGCCTGCCTGACTGACTAACTGACCAACCAGCCGACCAACCAACTGACCATCTAACTAACCAACTAACTGCCTGCCTGACTGACCGACCAGCCAACCAGTCATCTAACTAACCAACTAACTAACTGACTGGCCAATCATTCATCTAATTAACCAACTAACTGTCCTTTCTGACTGACCGAGAAACCAACTAACTAACTGACTGACCAATCAGCCGACCAACCAACCGACCAGCTAACTAACCAACTAACAAACTAACTAACTTACTGACCATGTAACTAAATGACGGGCCAATCAATCGTCTAATTAACCAACCAACTAACTGACTGACCGACCAGCCAACAAGTCATCTAACTAACTGACCAACCACTGACTGACCAACCGAGCAAATAACCAACCAACGAACTAACTAACTTACTGACTGACTGTCCGACCAAGCATCTAACTAACCAACCAAGTGACTCACTGACTGACTGACCAATCAATAACTGATGGACCACCGACCAACCAACCGACCAACCAACCAACCAGTTTTCTTTTTACTGAAGCACTTTGAGCTTAAAATACCACATTAATGTGAACCATACGTTCGTCATGGAATCATGCTAACACTTTGGCTAATCCGTCGCTCTGCTTGGACAAACACATAAAGTGCATAAATATTCCCTTCTTTCATGAGTCCGTTTGTTCGTACAAAATGAAACACACTTAACCTGTTCGTACATACTGTTCACTACAGTGGACAACTCCTCTACAGCTGTTCTCTTCTATACTCACCGGTTTTGTTGTTTTATTTATATATCAGTCAACACAGTAAACACTTATGCATCATCCCATACACTGTCGTTCATGCTGTTACTGTAACTATGCTGTTCTTCATAAACCTGATCTGCATGTTTTAATGTAAATCAACAAACCAAACTTTTTTTTTTCATATTATCTCCATGAAGTGTATAATAACGGGTATTAGAGTATGTTAAAATATTGGAAAACAGCATTAAAAATGTTCTTATTGCAGTTTTTTCACTTCACTTCCTGTTATCAGGTTTTAAATACATATTTCTTTGCTTTAAAAATTCAATGCAGGGTGAAGATTTTGTAAAATAACAATAATCAAAAAATTCAATCAAATTGTTTTTTTCCCCAAAGAGGAATAAAAACACTCAGGAAAAATATTTTGACTAATGTTGTCATAATTCATGCATGAAAGGGTTAATATACACAGTAAATTCGCCAGTGTTAAAAATGCAGTGTCAAAGTGCTTTAATTCTTTCAGAGTTATTCTAACAACAGACAGAGTAAAATTTAACAAGATAACTCCCACTGTCTGTGAAAATAATTGGAGTTCACAGAGGTTTTACACTGTCAGTGTCAAATATTCAGTGTTAAAGTCAACTGATTCTCTCAGAGTTGATTCAACAATGATTAGAGCAAGATACCGTTCAGTGTTAAAAAATGACTGAAAAGCCCCGCCCACCGACCTCTGAGCTAGGGCTGCTCGATATTGGGAAATATCAATATCACGATATTTTCAGTCAATATTGATATCACGATATTTTAAAC
>JAPTYR010000029.1:33466000-33476471 GCA_029814505.1 Siphamia roseigaster | reverse complement strand
ACAATTTAGATTAACCAATTAACCTATCAGTGCATGTCTTTGGATGGTGGGAGGAAGCCGGAGTACCCGGAGAGAACGCACGCAGACACGAGGAGAACATGTAAACTCCACACAGAAAGGTGTGAGTTCAATTCCAACACCACTGACTGGTGCTTGGATCAAACCCACGACCTTCTTGCTGTGAGGCACGAGTGCTAACCACTGCACCACCGTGCCACCTAAGTTTATTTTGACTTATTTAGTATAATTTTTTTTCAGCACAACCTCTTTTTTCTTTCATTTGACATGTTTCAATAAAGTAACCCTAAAATTAAACAAAAACCATGAAATCCAAGAATGGGAAAAAAAAAAAAAATCCTATTTTTACTGTTTGTTTTTTTTTTTTTTACCAAAAACATGTTTAATGAACCATTTTCATAAATTCGAATGAACATAAAAAAAAAAAAAAAAAGTTCAGAAAAATAATTGTATATGTTTTGGTCCTCGAAGCATTCCCTCCCATGTATTTGTATTACCTTGTCTCTGCAGAGGCTTTCAATCAGGGCATCGGCCTCTTCCATGCGTCCGTACATGACCAAGGCGATTCCCACCGCCAGTCCACGCAGAATCTTCTCATGTTGCGTCTCCTGAGCATAGCCAACCATGTCTTCAATGGCCTGGGCTGACTTTGAGCCCAGCATGACCAGACCCAGAGCCAAACCAGCAGCTTCACCTAGAGGACAGAGAGAGTACAGCATTAACATCAGCAATAGCATAGGCATCAGCAGTAGCATAAGCACCAGCATCAGCCATAGTATCAGCATTAGCACAACTGGTTTTTTGTTTCCTGTAGAACGCCATTCATTCTTGAACACTAGCACAGAAGAGAGACTTTTGACTTAGAAAAATAAACTACATTTTAACTCATGACATGAGTAGGTCTGTCAAAATTAACACATTAACTCAGATCAAATCTGATTTAAAAATTTAAATGGAACAGTTTGTAGTTGTGCTGAAACAGTTGGCATTGAAAAAACATGTTAATTGCACATATATTAATATTTTTATGTGTTGGATATTTTATCACATTTTTTAATTTTTTTCTGTATTTTAGTAGAGTTTTTGAATATGTCTTAGATTTTTCATCACTTTGTGTTTTGTGAATTTTAGCATGTTTTGTTTATTTTTTCCTCTGCATTTTTTTCCTGTATTTATGAAGCATTCAACAGTTATTCATTTTTTCCAAATGTCCCCTCTGTAAAACGCATCAACAGAACCATAGATGAATAGAAATGCTGTAAAACTGACATTTTTGGAATAAACATCCTGCCAAAATGAGCCCGTAGAAATATTGTATGCTCATGAAAAGAATGTGTATATGTGGAAATATTTTGTGCTTGTAAAAAAAAAAAAAAAAAGTGAAAAACTATTCCATGTCTGTAATAAAGTTTTGTGTTTGTAATAAATGTGTGCTTGCAGATGTAATTGTTGTACATATAAGAAAATATACTTTGTATTTGTGAAAATGTGGAGTAGGGGATCCTTCACCGACAGGCACGATTTTTTTTTTGGAGCACAAATTATCTTTACGAACACGAAACTTGTGCGGAGTTCAGCCAATCACAATGTTTTCCCAAAGTAGCCAATCAGCACATTGCTTATTGACCTTCTCGTCGGCCATCAGCGTTCGTGCCAAGATCATGTGGCCATTTTTATCATTTTACTAATATGCCACAGAAGCAGAGATCGTTTTCTAAAATATACAATGACTTTAGAATGCAGTCAGAATGCAGGTAAGTGAATTTGAAATTCTTAATAAGTGTAATTATCATATACAATACATTTGATTGGAATAGTGTTCCAAAGTGGTGATTGGCTACTTTGGGATAACATTGTGATTGGCTGAACCACGCACAAGTTTCGGGTTTGTAGATAATTTGTGCTCAAAAAGAAAAAAAAAATTTGTGCCTGTAGGTGAAGGATCCCCTACCTCACATTTTCTGACAAAATATTTTTTCACAAATACAAAGTATATTTTCTTACACGTACAATTACATATACAAGCACACATTTTTATTACAAACACAAAACTTTGTTACAGACAGAAGTTTTTCATGCAACCACATCTTTTTTACAAGTACAAAATATTTCCACCTATACACAAATTTTTTTCATGAGCATACAATATTTCTACAGGTTCGAGCGTATTGGCAGGATGTTTATTTCATAGTCATTTTCTCAAATAAAATTCTGAACTGCAAAGGTCACAGACATTGGTCTGTTGATAAATGGTATGTTTCAGTCCATATACCAAATGCGGACAAATACACCCTGGTTTAAGCATCAACAAATAAAGGCGAGGGGGAAAAAAATCTAAATGTATTAGTGTTTTAAGTCTCCATCATTTTTCCTGTTAAATAAACAGTAAAAGTGAGTGCTTTAGTCCAAACTACAGTTACCTTCACAAAGAGCCCATTACTTTATCTGTAATCCAAATGGTTGAAGAACAACTGCAGTTTTCATTTACAGAGGGATTTTTCAGCTGTTGGAAATCAAATCCCCCCCAGAATGGTAAAGGGTTAAAAACAGAATGAAAGTGATGAACCAACTGACCAGTGACGGCGTCATCCTGATACAGGTTGGACTTCAGAAGGTCATAAACATCCTGTCGGGCTGTTCCCAGTGCAGCCAAACCAAGGCCAAGGGCGCCGCCGTGACGAACAATCTGTCAAACATAGCAACTAAATTAACTGAAAGAAGTGAGAACAGCCCAGGAACTGGGGAAAGGAAACATATCACGATATTATTTTTGAGGGGGGTCCCGATTAGATATTTGTCCGATATCAGCCAAAAAAAACGAGCATCAGATATTATTGGACTGCATCTAAAATCTCTGATATAAGTGCTCCGATAAACAGCCCATTTTTTGCTCCTGCAGTTTAGTTAACTGACTGATTACACTGGGGAACACAGCTTTAGTTCAGTCTGACAGCTGTTTTTAACTCATTTTTGGGTCAGAATCCAAAACTGATCTCAGGCTTTTTCCAACACATTCAGTTTTTGAACTGTAGGATCCCCGTTTTCGTCATTGAAAAAAAAATACTGTACTGAATAGGTATGTGTTTGTTTTAGAAGAATTTTACAATATTAACATACAATTAAATATGAAAGAAATACATGACTGCAGTATTATGTTCTTAAAAAGGATGTGTCTACTGTCATTCTGTTGTCATTGTACTGACCTAATGGGAGCTGCACACACCTCACCACACTGTCTCCATAGTAACTGCATAAACAAGTTTCCACGTAGCTGTAGATGAATCCAATGGCAATCAGGTGAAAGTCTGACTACAGTTAATCACTGGAATTGTGTTAATCTGGCTGATTGACGTTTTGGAATCAACATGACAATTTTAGTTTGAATTTGCAGAAAAATCTATCTAATTTAAAAGAACTAATTTTTTTTATTTTTTGTTTTCTGCTCTAGTGATACATTTATTTTGTTTACAGATTTTTTTTGTGAAAACTCAGAGCAATAATCACATTATTTTGAGTAGAGTCAGTGAAACAGTGCTGTGAACTCTGACCTTTGAGCAATTGAACAGTGGACAATATTGCGTTGTTTCTGTTTTTTTGCCCCCCCTAGTTGTTTCCCCTAGAGAACTGCGCGTTTTGTCCATCCCGCTTCTGCCCACTCCTGATGAATTTTTGACGATTACGGCCCGCGACTGCAACGTGTCCGCATTGATTTTGTGCCTTCCCACTTCCTGCAGGAGAAAACATGCCATTTATGCTAGAGCTCATCTTTTGACACTAGGAATAGCGCTCCTATTTCGTTGGTTTCATTCATTTTAAAATTAAATAAAGACAAATTTATATTTTATTCTTATCCACAGTTGTCAGCCAGCTCTTAGTGACAGGCAGGGCTCTGAACCGGTTCAAGGAACAAAAACCAAAAACGAACGGAATTTTATGAGGAGCTGAAATGGAAACGAAAACGAAATGGTCCTCAAAAGTCCCGGAACAGAAACCTTACTCTGAAATCCACAAAACTGGTTAAAAAGGTTGTTTTTTTTTGTTGTCTATATGCATTTCCGATTGTGCGTTCACTTCGCCACCGCAAAAGGGTCGGAGAGGGGCTGCCTTAAAAGTTTCGACTGTGATTGGTTGAAAATTCAAATGTGGGTGGGACTATAGGTTGCGTGCGTTTGTGATTGGTTGGGGAGTCTAAAGGTAGTTTGTGATTGGCCTAAAGATGAATACTGATCCCCAGGCTTTTGGCCCCCCGAGGAGCCTCTATGGTTGGGTAGGGAGAATAACATGTGCCAGTCGGATGAACGGCTGGCCGGGGAGAGTAACATTTGCCTGTCTGTCCGCAAGGAGCCTTGGACGGCCAGGGAGAGTAACATTTTGCTTGTCGGATCGACGTGCCTCAGTACTCATGGTTCATTTCAACTCAAGGATTATGTGACAAACACTTATCTAAAGTTATTGCCCACTTTTCTGCAGGATGTAGTTACTGGAAGTTAGCCTACATTACAATATCTTAGGACCAGAACCAGAGACACTGTCCCCGGAGAGGAACAGTGAGCAGCAATGTGGGACGATCTGGACTAGTCAAGTTTCCCTCCTGGAACCCTGAAAGCGACAGGAAATACCGGTAGAGTTTCTCTCCCGGTAAGGAGGAGCATCGTTAGCCGGTCAAGTTGCCCTCCCGGTCTCCCGCGTCTTCCATAAAAGGACAAACTGTCTGACGGGTGAGATCATACAAATTTTGGTTTAAACTTATTGACACCTTCCATGCCTCCGGACGCATGTAGTTTTTGTTTATGATTCATTTCATCAATGAAATTTCGTTTGGGGGATATAATTTAGAGCGTGGAAAATTTCAGTTTTGATTGTGTCTTTGAGTGTAATTAATTTAATTTACCCTTCAGCGCAGGTGAGGGATGAGCACCTAACCTGATGCCCACAGTCATTTGTTCAATTATAATTAACTAAGTGGCATTAAAACATGCATTTGGTTGATTGAAAATGTCCTTTTGCATTGTCCTCTATATATTTGTCATTTTGTAAACGGTAAAGAACCCCCTTGAAATACGTAGTAACGTCAAGCTGTCAAAGTTTGAACTGTTACAGTTGCTGTCTGTGGGCTATGGGGGATGGATAGTCCATCTGAATGTTTTTGGATGCTGCCTGTGATTTATTATTTTTGGGCATAGCGACAGTGTAAATCAAGGGCAAATATGAGTACGTCTATTCTAAGGTAAAGTCCACAAAAATAAACTTGATAGGCCCGCCAAACACTGCCGGAATGATAAGAACGAACGATATTTTGCATTCCAAACCGGTTCAGGACCGATATGTTGGTGGCGAAACGTATGCAAGAACGAAAAGATAAAACATAGGCCTACCTGAACCATTCAGAATGGAACGATTTTCAAGCCCTGCACATAACACTTTTAACTGTTAGTTTATTTTCAGGTTGTAAAGTTCCAGAATGCAATATAGACAGGCAACAGAGACAGGATGATGCAGATACATATATTTTCTGCCCCTGAATTGCTGAAAACTTGTCACATGATCCTTTTGGGAAGGAAGCAAGACACCAGCCATGACTAATACCACCAGTTTTTACTTCAACATCATGGATACAGACAACTATCTGATTATCGTCTCTGATAGCAGCTGTTGTGCAGTTAAATTAAGCATTTCATCATGTTACCACTGACTACACTCACAGCAGGCGAGCTGTTACTTGAGCAATTTGCAACAATTCTTATGTCCAGTCGTATTATCAGCGCTCAGTCATGTCATGTTAATTTTTGGTGTGTCAGAATTGCAAGCGATTAATACAGAAATCTCCTTGAAATGATTGCGTGGATGGAATTTTTTTCAGATTAAAATCATTCCATTAGTCTTTTCTTTATCTGGAAGCTTTTAAATCAAAATGTTTACTACATAAGCATAAGTCACCATCAGCACTTTAATGTCTGCAGCTGTGCATATTTTGTCTGCATTGTTTCTTTTCTAAATGAAAGGGATAATATGCAAACTACATATCTGGAAATAAACAGTTGGTCCAGAGCTCTAATGGAAAACGTTGGCAGCTCTATCTTATTCCTCCACATGGGCTGTTGTTTTCCTGTCGGCTTATCGAAAAAAACTGACTCACTGTTCTCAGCTGGTCAAATGAGCTTCAGTGACAGATGAGGTCTGTTCCATAAACAAAAGGGGGCAGAGTTAGTTTCCAAAAGCGGAAAGTTTGTAGCACTACTCACGAGTCAAGCAGCGATTATAAAAATAAGCAGAAGCATGAAGTAAGTCTGCGTCATTATATACAAAATTTGCGGTACAATGGAAACTAATAGTTCCTTGATGACTAAACATCTACAGACCTTTACTGTAGAGACAATAAAGATTAAAAATGTGGAAATTCCATCCTTCCCCAATAGTATGATGAACTAAAGTGCTTCCTGATGTGGGGAGTCCAGGCATTGACATCACCAGTAGGAGAGCAGGTCTGATCACGGTGGCACATATTGTGTCGGCACTATTGTTCCCCTGTGGTATTTCAGCTCAGGAAGTGCAAAACGAGCTGCAGAGCAACAGCCAGACGTGCCTCGGCTGGCGACCGTGGAAACTGCCTGTGATGAAAACAACTTTTAAACTTTGTCTCTGTGTTTTCCTCTATCTTTGATCTTTGTGTGCTGCTGGTGGCTTTGCCCCCTGGACAGCAAAACAACAGTCAACTGATGAGTGTTTATTGTAAATGTCTGCAATAAATGTTATGAATGTATGTGTTGTTGAAACAGTGGTTCTTTTCAGAGTTTATTTTTGTGAGGAGTTACCGCACTAGCTGTAGTACTGATGAACCTAACCCTCAATCTTATAGATTTGCATCATTACAAAAACCTAGGGTTCATAACTTTTTATTAACTATACAAATAATTGTGATTACTGTTGCAATTATATTTTATTATCTTGCCATTTTATCCCCCTATTACAGTACAAACCTAAAGCTCTATATACACAGGACTAGTCTAACCTGTGGACCCTCCAGTGATTTGGAAACTGACCATGTTTGTTTAATGCAGCACATGTGCACAGGACACTGCCATTGTTCCTTGGCTCCAGAGTCAAGCAGATAAGTGATGAAAAGTAGAAAAATGTTCTTCGGGATTTACAGTTTGTTCTTTTAGGGAATATCTCCACTATCCACACGCCTCTTGGATTTGCACCTAAAACACTTCAAACTCAACAGCCATGATGCTGAAACAAAGATGCTAGTACTACCGAGGAGATATCGCAACAGGACCAATGTATTAGGTGGTGAACCATACACCAGTGATTTGCACTGTTACTTTACGAAAAGTTAAAAAAAAAAAAAAAAAAGGTGCGCAGCTTGCTCCAAGTGCTAATGGCCGACATTGTCTTCCCATCATCAAAGATACTGATTGAGGAAATTATTTTATTTTCTGATATATGGTTCTCTTACATTGTCACGGGGAAATTACCATGTTGAAATGCAAGTAGTTGGACTATTAGAGTTTCTCAACGGGGGTGGTACCCTGCATCAAGACCCCCAATCTGTTTTTGGCTGGGGATACCATTCACCCCTACCCTCCCTCCTCCGTTCTGATACTTTGCAGGGACAAGGGGGCAGTCGATGGCTCATGATGCCATTACACTATGCACGTCACTTTTATGCACAATAATACAACAAATAATATTACAAACCCTATTTTTATTTATTTTACATACCTTGTTCCTCCATTTCTGCCAAATATACTGGATGGGAATAGTATTATCACAGGACCTCGGTGTTCACTGACATAACAGATTCATAGACGACTGCAACGATTACAAAATACCAGAGGTTCACAGGTAATACCTGCCTAGCATGAACAGGGCTCAATAGGAAGCTGGTTAATAGTTTGGTAATACTGCTTCTAGTGTTTGGATTTACCCAACCAATAAATCCACGACGTTAATGTTCATAAGACACTCACTGAAACGCTGTGGTCAGATATTAGAACTTAAATGCCTTGAGATCAACAGTGGTTCGGCTAATTGTACTCTCAGATGCCATTAACGTATAGAAGAGAAGGAAGCATATTGATCATTAAAAGAGTAGCAATCACACCTCACAATACAGAAGATGCAACAACAATTACAGATATATTGCATTACATGATATTAATTTTTTTTTAATGCAAAATACTTCATAATTTAAGAAATACAAACTTACTCACCCCAATGTGGTTTAGCTTAAAGACGTAGGGAAATCAAATTCATATTTCAAATCATTTTGACTTAAACGTGTAAAAATATACTGTTTATCAGATGATACTGTCCCAAAATTTTGCTAAATTCTATTTTTTTTTTAAATTCTGTCTTAAAACTGTTATTTTTACCTGGCATACTAATGCTGGCCAATTACTTGTGCGCCACCTTGTACACCAAAATTTGGCCAATCAGATATCAACCGTTAACTGTCAATCAAATGTTTACGGCCGTAGCATCTTGAATATTATGTCGGAGCTTATATACTACTGGCAGTGACAGCATTGCAAGGAAATGGTTCAAACATATACGTCTGTATAAACGGAGCCTCTGCCGCACTTGTTTCCTCTTCTCCCGCACTTTCCTCCTCTAAATAAAAAGTGTATGGCGGAGGAGACTCATCCACCACCTCCGACACTAAATTCTCCTCCGCTTCCATCAGTTCCATGTCTTTAGTGTCGCTGTATGGAAACAATGGGACCCGACGAGCAGCTAAGTTGCTAACTGATTAGCAACGATGCTTTCGAGAAACCATTGACATACACAACCATACTTGCTTGTGAACGTTCCGCTTCAAAAAACCCGCCCTCTTCATAAACGACCAATCCAATTCACTTTCTTAACTCGTGTAAAATCGGACATTTTCGTGCAGCACTCGGGAGAACTCTGAACTGTGACGGTAGGGACGGCCGTTTCCCTACGACTTTAAATGTGCTAAATTTTACATCGAATCAGAAAACAAATGACCAAAGTGCTGGTTGCTTCGTGTTTTTAGTAGTGTGCAGCGCGACTCTATAATCCACTGTCGGTCGGTTGGTCGGTCGGTCCGAAACCGTTTTGCTTTTGGGGAGGCTGTAGCCCAAACTGTAAGGCGTAAAGTCATGAAGCAGACATGGGGAGTGGCTACAGTCAGACAGAGCAGAACGGTAAATGGCCAAATGCTTGTTTTAACGATATCCTCAGTGTTTGTGGTCCAAAAACCACGAAACTGTACACTGCACTCCCGCGAACCATTGGGAAGATAAATACCAATTTTGAGGTCGATCAAGTAAGTGGTTCGAGAGTTACGCATGGAACAGACAAACAAACAGACTGACACACAGACAGACGTTCCTTGCATTATTAGATAGATGATTAGGGCTGCACGATAATGGCGGGGGGGGAAACTGGCTTTGCGATTTATTTATTTATTTAAACCCTGCAATATATACTGCGATATTTTTAAAAAAATACACAGGAGGATCTACAACATGAGTGTTCATTAAATGGCCAAATAAATTAGTTGTTTTTCATCTTGCTGTGTCTACGGGTGTTTCAGTTTCATCGTTCTTGTAGCTGAAATAATTCCACATAACTGATGCTGCTTTTCTTTTTTGCACCATGTCTTTGTTTTTGGTGATTTTCTATTGTCATTCTTTAATGTTACGAGCGACTCACTCCATGTGGATCTCTTTCAGAAAACTGATTCAGAACCATTATTACTGGTAGATCACTCCACAGGTTTAAATTGGCTCAGAACAGGTTTTTTGTTTTGTTTTTTTTAAATCTACTATTCACGGTGCAGAGTGGCCCCACTTAAGTGCAATTCCATTGTAACTCGAGTGCAATGACAATGAAGTCTATTCTATTCTATTGAGTTCATTTGCCTCCTTGCAGGACCTGTGATGCGGTTATTGCACTCACGTACATTGCGATGACGGTGGTCAAACGATATATTGTGCAGCTCTATATATGATAGTGTGTTCTTCCACATATACGCTGGTTTATGTCCATGTGCTACTGAATGGATTAGTAAATATTGCACTAGAAAGAAGCTCTAAAGTGAATGGATCATAATGTGCAGACAGTGTTTGGAAGTAGATCTGGTTGATCTGACACCAATATTCCGTTGGAGGAAAAGCTATTCTCTTGTTAATTCTAAGACCTTCACATTTTGAGCCCAAACTTATCTTGGAAACTTCAGCCAACCAGCATTTCAGACTGGAGTTTTCTTTATCAGCAACACACACATGCTCACATTTCATTAGTTTGATTCTTTACTTGTAGACCAGCGAAATCAGACTCTCCAGCAACCAGACAGGAGATTTACTACAAGTAGACTGGCGGACGGACAGTCATGTGACTGAAGTCAGGGCTCCAGACTAACTTTTTTTACTAGGAGCACAGTTGCTCCTAACTTAAAATTTTAGGGGCACAAGCAGAAAAT
>JAPTYR010000029.1:31146374-31156421 GCA_029814505.1 Siphamia roseigaster | reverse complement strand
AAAGGTGTGAGTTCAATTCCAACACCACTGACTGGTGCTGGAATCGAACCCACGACCTTCTTGCTGTGAGGCACGAGGGCTAACCACTGCACCACCGTGCCGCCCAAGACAGAAATCTTTTTTTTTTTATTATTATTATTTTGTTTTTTTTGCATCAAAAAATGTAGTGACATCAAGATCAATAGAGATCATTTTTGCATCCAAAAAAAGAGGTTTGTTTACATTAAAAACATGGCATTTAAAGGGTTAAAAATGTTAGTTATTAAGTATTTGTTTTTAACTCCTTCACCTTTTTTCCTATTTCATCAACTTGAGCTGTACATAAAAATACCAAATTTTATGATTTTTTTCTTTTTTTACATTATTCCCCAAGTGTGCTTTTTCCATACACTTGGTGCTTAGTAAGGGTCTTTCTGGGAGGGATATAGCCTGGCCGCACCAAACCCCTACAGCAAAGCTGTGCCGGGAGCAAATCAATTTGCGGCCACTAGGGGCATCTAGATTTCTAGGCTAGGAGGGATACCCAAGGGTTTAACTGAAGGTGGATGTTATTCAGTCAGTGGATGGCTGTTGTGCTCAGCATGTCGTATAACCTCCTTATATGAATGAATTAAGTCTGTATTTACAGATCGTCATAAAACTGGCTATCGGCCATGGGACAGAATAAGGAGAATAAAGCCCTTAGAATCTTCTTTGTCCCTATATGGGCTTTCAGACACAAAAACTATACTCTGAAACATTTTTTCCAATGACACACTTCAGCTCAGGCTAGGTGAACTTTGACCCCTGTGCACTCAGGAGGTAGAAACATGAACATGACATCCAGTCAGACAAAATGAAGGAAAAGCTCTTACTGTGTAAATGAGACCCGAGGTGGAAACCCTATCCTGGAAACAAGCGTGTTTTAAACATTAGACAGCCTGTTGACAGCAGGTATTATGTGTAAAAATACAGTAGGTTTGTCATGAGTAGACTGGAAGGTTCCTAATTAGGGCATGGTTTTCATTCAGTATATTTAATTATCAGGAAAATGTTCCTTTATAATAGATGTATTTCAAATGGCCAGTGCAGTGAAATCCTCATCATTTAGCAAGAGAAGGCTTTAACCCCTTCACGCCTACTGTTGCAAATATGCAACATACCAAATAATAATAATAATATATATTATATGTGCTATAGTCTGATTCATTATCTCCACTTAATCCTACATTTACTTTTTCTAGTGCTGTCAAATGATAAACATTTTTAGTCAGATTAATCACACCGTTGTTTTGGATTAATTTTGATTAATCATGATCAAAACTCTTTATGCTGGTCGACTGTTTTGTCTGAGGTTTTCTTTTATCTTACTCAAATTCCTCCCAAATTTAAGTAAAATGCTGAGAAATAAAAATATGCAAAACCTGCTAAAACCCACTAAAATGTGCTAAATAAACTAGCACAAAAAAACAATGAAAAATCCTAAATATGTTCAAAAACTCTTCTAAAATACAGAAATAAAACAAAAACAATTTGATAAAATATCCAAAACATATGCAAAAATATGAATATATATGCAATTAACATTTATTCAACACCTTCAAGAGTATTAACAAAACAACTGTTCCATTTAATTGTGTTAAACTTTTTTAATCAGATTAATCATGATGGTGGATTAACCAGAGTTAACGTGTTAATTTTGACCTTACTTTTTTATATAAGGTACTTATATTTAAATTCAGGCATTAAGAGGTTAATTACAAAACTAATAATATATGATTACAATAAGATTTAAATAAGATACCTATATGCAAGCAAGGATGATTACCCAAGCAAACATTTCTTGTTTTATGGTTTCTGTATTAAACACAGAGGGGGTAAAAGTACTCATATTCTGTACTTAAGTAGAAGTACAACTACTCGTGTGGAAAAAATGTTCTTGTAAAAGCAGAAGTCCTGATTGAACTCCTTTACTTAAGTAAAAAAGGTACAACTTCTCAATTGTAATAAAGTACAATAGTAGAAAGTAAAACTTTTTTTTGCAATAATAATAATAATAATAATGATGCATTTTATTTATAATGCGAATGAAATTAATGAAACAATACTTATTTTACCCAGGAAAAAAAATCCTAAAAGTTTCTGTCTGACCACAGTCCTGCACTGAGTCAGGTAACTCAGAAAAACACCTGGGGATGGGTAAAAAATAAATTAATAAATAAAATAGTGGTACGGGCAGGGTAAAATAAAAAAAAAACATGAGCAGATCCATTTAGTTTGGAAAAGAAATGAGTCTATTCTGAAAATGTAAAGAGTATAAAGCACAGATATTTATGCAAAAATACAGGGAGTAAAAGTAAAAAGTTGCCAGAAAAAGAAAAACTCAAGTACAGATACCTAAAAGAAAAAAAAAAAAAAACTACTGTAATGAAGTACTTTTACTTGATTACTTCCCCACCTCTGAAGAAACATAAACTCAGTCATTGGTTTTTAATGATGAAAATTTGTTTGCTTGTTTTTTTTTCTTTATTCAATTTTGATTTATTGATGATATTGTCGAGGTGCTACAGGAGGAGGCAGAGGTAAAAATCATAACACTTATGTAAATTAATTGCATTTTGCTACTTTTTCTGTCATTAATGACCAACAATGGATGCATGCTTAATAGACTTCTTGATTTTATTGTTTTATTTAGGTCTTTTTTCAGTTTTATTTCATAGTTTGAGACAAATATAAAGCAGAGAAACATAAAAAGACATACAGAGTAAAGGCCTGGTTATTGCTGTGAGCTCCACCTCTCCACTGCACATTCTCTGTGTGGCCGTAATATCCCTGAGCAACATGTGGCACACAAAAGTGACACTGCTACCAATCTTCTTGCCACACATGGCAAAGTTGATCAAAGAGTGTGTTTGCCAACCGCTGCAGAATTCCTTCAGGTTTGTGCAATGGCCCTGCTGCCTGTGCTTTTTTGACTGTAGCTGAAATATCAGTGTAAGGACTGCATTCATCCAAGTAAAGGTCCAGTCGTGTGTGAGAGCCAGTGGGCCAGGGCTCGGCCTGCTCGCCACTATTTGCTTTTCCAGCTGTTTCCTAGACTCACCCTGCGAGTGGGAGAGAAAGTGGTGTGTATGTGCATGTGAGGAGATGGAGAGATTCAGAGTTCTGGGAAAAGAAGATAGTATAGATGAGAGAGAGAGAGAGAGAGAGCTGTGCTGTGGTGTGTATGTAGTTTAAGTGAAAGTGTATCCTGTTTCTATTACGTTGCAGAGTGGAAACACCCCAGACACCACATTAACTAATACTCTCTCCCTCTCTGTCTCTCTCTCTCTCTCTCTCTGTGTCCTGAACATGCACTCACCACCACAGAGGAAGATCAAACCCTGTGTGCGCATGTCCACGCAGACGCACACAAACATGCTCACATGCCTGGCTGCCCCGCGTATAGACTGATCCGCCTCTCAGACACAAAGCCACAAGGGATGGCCTAGATTCCAGCACATGCACACACAGGCAGACGGAAAGGAAAAACATTCACACACATGCACAAGTATGTAAGTATGTACAAAAGTATATGAGCAAACATATTACACTTCTGTTCCCTACATACTGTTGATAATAACAGACAGTGACCGCAAACTGGGGGCTTAATATAAATGGGGCATGTATGAGCGCCCACAAACTCAGCGGGATTTACTTATACATTATGATACTCTAACCACCTTTATTTATACTGTGATGACTTTAGGTTTAGGCTATAAAAATAATACTGGACAATACTGTGGAAGATGGTTAAATGTATAGTATAGTACAGTATGTGCAATACATCAGTACTATAAAATACTATACCATATTACAGTATAGACCAGTGTAGTTACCTTACCTTACCTATCCTCTTCATGCCTTGTGGCACATAAGGCCTCCACAGAGCGCTTCCACTTCTCACGATCAGCTGCTTTAGTCCTGGCTTCAGCCCATGATCTCCATCCCGCTTCTCCCCTTTCTTTCTCGACGGTACGTCTCCAGGTGGTCTTTGGTCTTCCTTTTCTTCTTTTTCCTTCTGGTGCCCAGGTCATTACTATATTGCAGTCATTGTTGTGGTCTTGGCGTAGTATGTGTCCAATCATCTTCCATCTACGTAGCTTTACGTCTTCACTCAATGGCTTCATTTCAGCTCTTTCTAGCAGGTCTTTAGTGCTAACATGATCTTGCCAATATATGTGGAGTATTCTTCGTAGGCATCGATTATGGAATACGTCTACTGCTTTGTTGTCTCCTTTGTTCATTTTCCATGTTTCACATCCGTACATCAATACTGGCACCACAAGTGTCTTGTAAAGCTTTAGCTTGGTTCTTCTTGAGATGCTGTTTGAGCTCCATATCTTTTTAAGTCTGATAAATGAACATCTTGCTTTTGATATCCTATTCTTCAGGTCTTTCATTCCGCCTCCTTCTTTACACACTGTGGCTCCCAGGTAAGTGAACTGGTCTACTTCTTCAATATCTTGCTCATTGATCTTGATGTTTTCTTGGTTTGTGGCATTTATCCTCATCGTTTTTGTCTTTTGGGAATTGATCTTGAGTCCTACTCGTTTGGCTTCATCATCCATTCTGGTTGTTTTATTCTGCATTTGCTGTTTTGTTGAGGAGAGTAATGCTATGTCGTCAGCGAAGTCTAAATCATCAAGTTTTGAAGTCAGCTTCCATCTAATGCCATTCCTTCCCTCTTGAACTGTTCTTCTCATAATCCAGTCCATTACAATTAAAAATAGGAACCCGGACATGTTACATCCCTGCTTGACACCAGTTTTGATATTAAACCATTCACATATTTCTCCTTGGTCTTCTACTGCACATTGGAAGTCTTGGTAAAACAGTTTCACCATTCTCACGATCTTCTCCGGTATGCCATACTTTTTCATGATGATCCACAGGCTTTCGTGGTGTACGGAGTCGAAGGCTTTTTCAAAGTCTACAAAGTTCATATATAGTGTTGCTTGCCACTCATTGACCTGTTCAATTATGTTTCTCAGTATGAAGATCTGCTCCGTTGTTCCTCTTCCTGTCCTGTAACCTGCTTGTTCTTTTCTCAGCCTACAGTCAATTCCATTTCTTATCCGGTCTATGATGATTCTACCTAATACTTTACCCACTAGGGAAAGGAGGGTTATGCCTCTTGAGTTTCTGCATTCCTTTAGATTTCCTTTCTTGGCCAATTTAATGATTAAACCTTTCTTCCATTTTGTAGGGATCTTCTCGTGTTTCCATGCTTTCTGTAGTAGTTGATGTATTTTCGTTGCCGAAAACTCTATGTCCGCTTTTAATAGTTCTGCTGTAATGGAGTCGATTCCTGCTGCTTTGCCATTCTGCAGTCTTTTTATTGTTTCTTTCACTTCGCTTAGCGTTGGTTCATTCACGGTGATCTCGTTCATTCCACTATTGAATTCACATTCATCCTCTTCAGTTATTGGGTTTTTGGGTTCTTCTCTGTTCAATACTTCTTTGAAGTGTTCTGTCCATCTTGACTTGATTGCTTCCCTTCCATTTATGAGGTTGCCTTCCTTATCCAATACTGCAGTGCTCTGTCTAGGTCTCTCGTTGCATAGTTTTTTTGTGAGTCCATATAATGTTTTCATGTGTTGCTTCCTTGCGGCAGTTTCAGCTTCACTTGCAATGTCCTCCATCCATTTCCTTTTGTCTGATTTTATACTTCTTTTCACCTCTTTGTTCTTCTCTGCGTACTTCTCCTTTAGCCGTTTCTTGATTCTTTCAGAATGTGTTCCCAGAATCCTCTTATTAATTCCCTCTCTTTCCTCTATAAGGGTCCATGAATCCTCGCTGATCCATGGCTTCTTCTTCTTCCTTGGTGCACCCAACACTGCCTCGGCTACTTCTACATATGCCCGCTCCATTACTTCAAAGTCATGCTCTACATCTTCATCTTCTACACCTCCTTGGCCTTCCTCTTCCAGTACTTGATACCTGTTTCGTAGGCGGATGGAAAAGGTCTTTAAGATGTCTTCATTTTTCAGTTTTGCTGTGTCATACTTGATTCTGCTGTTTTTCCTTTCCATGTGTCGTTTCTTGAGTCTCAGCTTGATTGTTGTACATACAAGGTAGTGGTCACTTCCAATGTCTGCAAACCTGTGTACTCTTGTGTCATTCACTGAATTCCTGAATCGTTTATTGATGAGTGTGTGGTCAATCTGATTCCTGGTCTTCCCATCTGGAGATACCCACGTTGCTTTGTGAATGTCTTTATGTGGGAATAGAGTTCCTGTTATGACTAATTCGTTCATGTCACATATTTCACATAGCCTTTCTCCATTGTTATTCAGCCTTCCAAGTCCATGTTTGCCCAGGACCCTGTCGTAGTCTTGGTATCCATCTCCTACTTTGGCATTCATGTCTCCTGTTATGATCAACATGTCATGTTTGTTCCTACTGTCTAATATATCCTGAAGTCTCATGTAGAATTTGTCCTTTTCTTGCTCTTCTGCGTCTTCTGTTGGTGCATAAACGTGTATGATTGTCAACTTAATGTGTTTGGAGTAGTATCTGGCGACGATGATTCTTTCATTCACTGGTGTCCAATCAATCAGGGATCTTGTTGCGTTTTTTGACATGAGTATGCCTACGCCTTGTCTGTGGTTGTCATCATCTCTTCCTGAATAAATAAAGGTCTCGCCTCCTGCTAGTTCTACTTTTCCTTGTCCTGTCCAGTGTGTTTCACTGATGCCCATGATGTCCATTCCTCTGTTGGTCATTTCTCTTGCAGCTAGTGCGATGTTTCCACTTGCATATAGTGTCCTGACATTCCAGTTTCCAATCTTCATTGTGTTTTTTGGGTGCAGCGGTGGTCTGTTCAGCCTAGGGGCTTCCAGTTGGCTTTGGCCCCTGTGCGTCATGGTGTCACTGTTTACAGGACTGACTACAGCATTCCCCTGATTTAGTGTGTCTCTGCTTTCGGTTTCTGTAATAGTAGTGTTTTTCCGGGAGCGGGTTATCGGCCCACAGCCCAACCCCCAGCCTGGAGGGCCAGTGGGATCACTCTTCGTCTGGTCTCTACCCTTCGACCTGTCCGGCTTGGGTGACCCTGCCAGGAGTGTAATACTCCTGCCGACATAGCTCTAGGGGTCATGGAGACGCGCAAACCACCCCACCACGATAAGGTGGTGATCCCGTCGGGGGGAGACCAGTGTAGTGTTGCATATTATGTCGCAGTATACTATAGTATAAGTACACAGTACAAGAAAGGTAGTATATTGTTCAAAAGCAAATCATACTAATGTACTGTACAGTATATGCAGTGTGGTGTAGTGTGGTGCACTATAGTATAGATTATATACAGTCTATGACATTATAGTCTAATATAGCTCGCAGAATATTAATTACAGTACAGTACAATACAGTACAGTACAGTAAGTCCAGTCCAGTCTAGTAAGTCCAGCCCAGCCCAATGCAGCACAGTAAGTCAAGTCCAGTCTAGTCCAGTAAGTCTGCCCAGGCCAGAACAGTACAGTACAGTAAGTCCAGTCCAGTCTGGTCTAGTCTAATCTAGTCTAGTCCAGAACAGTACAGTACAGTCCAGTCTAGTCCAGTACAGTACAGTACAGTACAGTACAGTACAATACAGTCCAGTCCAGTCCAGTCCAGTGCAGTACAGTACAGTATGTCCAGTCCAGTCCATTCCAGTATACCAAGTGTGGTGATATTCGGCAGGTGGATATGATCAGAATGATCTGCCAAATTTCAAATCCAGCATCAGAATGTGTAAGAAAGAGGATGCATTTAACTTCCAAGCAAAACCATCTTTAGGATTTTCAGAGAATGGTCTGAAAAGTTGACAATAATCTGTGAACAGCAGTTCTCTGGTTATAAACTGAGGTGCAATAAAGTTAGACAACAGATAACTGGATAAGTGTGATGAGTCTCTTTAGCTTTAAAATTGAGACATTATAGTCATTATTTGGATTAAACAACATGAAAGTATGGATCCATCCTGCATTTCATCAGCTCTACAGTCTGGTGTCTGTGTATTTGTAAGGGGGATATTTTTTTGACACATTTTGCCCAAATGTACATCTGTCAAATCCCACATCAAATGCCACATGTTGTAGTTGACCGTGTCCAATCCCTTATGACCACTGTGTGCCCTTGGCTGATGGCTACTTCCAGCAGGGTAATGCACCATGACACAAAGCTCACAATAATCTTAAACTGGTTTCTTGACATAACTGTGAGTTCAGTGTACTCAGATGTCCCCAACAGTCACCAGATATCAATCCAATCCTTTGGGATGTGGTGAAATGAGAGCTGCACATCATGGATGTACAGACAACAAATCTGCAGCAACTGTGTGATGCATGGGCCATACATAGTTCTAGGAGGTGCATGTATAACGTGGCCAATGAGTGTAATGCAGTCTTTTTACAGTATAGTATAGTATAGTATAGTATAGTATAGTACAGTATAGTATAGTATCGTATAGTGTAGTATAGCAAAATAGCAAAATAGCATTATATACCACAGTACAGTACAGTATAGTGCATTACAGTACAACATAGTATAGTATAGCACAGTATAGTATAGTACAGTACAATACAGTACAGTACAGTATAGTATAGTACAGTACAGTACAGTAAAGTACAGTATAGAATAGCATGGTATAGTATAGTACAGTACAGTATAGTATAGTATAGTACTGTACAGTGCAGTGTATTATAGTGCAGTACAGTGTAGCGTAGTATAACATAGTATAGTATAATGCAGTACAGTGTAATGCACTACAGTATTGTGTAGTTCAGTACAGTACAATACAGTACAGTACAGTATAGTATAGTATAGTATAGTATAGTATAGTATAGTACAGTACAGTATAGTAAGTATAGTATAGTATTGTACAGTGCAGTGTATTATAGTGCAGTACAGCGTAGCGTAGTATAACATAGCATAGTATAATGCAGTACAGTGTAATGCAGTACAGTATTGTGTAGTTCAGTACAGTACAGTACAGTACAGTACAGTACAGTACAGTACAGTACAGTATAGAATAGTATAGTATAGTAAAGGTTAAAGTTAAGGATAACTCACCTTATCTGTCAGTAGAAGCTAAAGTCATATCTGAGTTATATCTTTGGACTGAACCTTAAACACATCAGAGGGGATCAATTTGTTATTGAAAGGTCAGAGGTCATCGACATTCCCGAAATTGCCTTTGACCCAGCATGGATAAAAAATACACCAACTCCTCTATGTTGGTTTGAGCACTGGAACTAAAAAGACATGGATAGAATCATGGCTAATTGCAGAGTGGGTTATGTGGTGATTGAAGTTCTATATTAAAACATCCCTGGGGTGACACTGTATAGTACCAACGGGCTTTTTTTAATGACTTTAAATTCTCTGACAACATAACATAAATTAGCTGTGGTGTGCAATGATATACTCAGAGTGAACACAGAGCAATTTGTGAAAAGCTGTATTTTTCTACTTCTTGACATTTTTGTTTAAACTATCTGTTACCATCAGTGTCCATGACACAGAGGTTGAGAGAAGAGAGGAGAGGACGTTGGAACTTTCATATATTATGTATAGGTGATGGATAAATAATGCACTGTGAGAAATGTGTCCATTTTTCCTTTTATTTTCACTGATCTTTCACATTTCAATATATTTTACATAACGTTACCAAGACATGTGTGGGTGAAGTATTCTGCACTTTATTAAAAACACTGCAGGACTGCCAAATCTGCTGCTGTTATTCCCCCATTATGCATCTCCAGGCCTTACATTACTAGTCCCTTTACATTTACTCTTCTTTTATACTTTATCCTACATGCCACTTATTTTTTTATTATTCCATCTATTTATTCTTATTCTATTTCACCTCTTTTGTTTTTTAAAGCAGAGCATTATATTACAAGATGAGAGGAAAAACTGTATCTCAGGAATCTGTATGTCCTGTGAAGTGAGTGTAGTGAATTGAAAGTAATAATCTATCTATCTATCTATCTATCTATCTATCTATCTATCTATCTATCTATCTATCTATCTATCTATCTATCT